>PVJX010009338.1:0-61441 GCA_004027295.1 Dolichotis patagonum | reverse complement strand
CTTCTCTCTTCAGTTGGTGCTGGGCATTGCACATCAGGCCAGCCAGGTACTGGTATGTAATCTCTAAAGCCATCGGACAGTCTCCTGTTTCCTCCCTTAGTGCTCTCTGTAAAAGATAGGAGCACAGCGGGATGGTAGAGCCATCAGCTCCAGGAATGTCAGCTGGGTGTGAGCCTCAAGGTAAAGAGGCTGTGACCCCTCAGGGCACAAGAGTTTACAAATCAGATGCCAAAGCAACTGCCTCCTGAAACAATTCAGTTGCTACCTTATTATGTGAATTGATCCTTCTGCGTATCCTTATCTCTGCATTTTGCAGAGATGCTTTTCTCCCTGCCTGGCCAGCCAGCTCGAGTTACTCACGTGGTTCCCGCATCCTCACTGTCACTCACCCTCCAGCCCACCCCATTTCTTCTGAGGAGTAGGAAATTAAAAGCAGTGTGTGTTCCACATTTTCTCGTGGGATCATCTGGATCATTTTCCTCAGTTACTGGGAAACACACAGCCTGAGCACGGACCATGAGGTTTTTTGTGAGTGGGGAAGCAAGAGGTGTGCTGTGGTGAGTCTGTGGTAAGGCAGGCCTGGAGCTGTAGGAATCACAGTAACAGCTTGGATACACAGATAGATAGTAGATGGCTAGAAACGTGTGCACTGATACAAGCTTTTATGTAAGAATTGGGGTAACCAGCAGCTTGACAACTTACTGGAAGGTGTAAATGGGTTAACATGTGCCATGCCTAGTACTTTGTGATTACTGAGTAGCAACTACCATCTTCCAAAACCAGAAAGTAAACGTTCAAGGTGCATCCATTTCCTGTTCAGCATGCAGCCTTCCACAGAGCTTCTTCATGTGACAACTGAACTTCCCGAGAAGCCCATGGGACAGCATGTCCCATGGCAGCAGCCAATCCTCGGCCATGGACCGCTCATCCTGGGGAGCTACACAGTGGGACATGCATACAGCAAGTCCTTCATAAATAACCCAGACCTTTCTGGCTAAGAAACCATGATGAATTAAGACATCTGGCATCATACAGCCTGTGACAATGGTATCTTGGTTCATGCAATTAGTCCTGTCCATGACTCTGGCCAGAAAATTCTTTGCAACCAGAACCATGGAAAGAATTAAATTTGTGCACTGAGGCACCACAGCATCAAGCCCCTCCATGCGTATGTTAAATTAATAGTCATGGTGTGTGTGACCCTTTGGTTTCTTGTCACATGCCACAACAGTCAAGGCAACTTAAACATTTATTCTCTTAAATTCTCCCCACTGCTGTATGAGACGGCTTACATCACCCTCTGCAGACAGGCTCAGGTGTGAAACAGAGCCCACCCACCACAGAGCAGAGCCCTCCACCACGCTGTTTTGCAGTTGCCTTACAGCTGTGCGCACGAGACAGGCCGCAGGCTCCGACCTCGCTGAGATGACTGCAGAGAGCTCCAGGTGCGCCTGTATCCACGAGCCCACATTTCAGGACACAGGTGAGCCTGGAGAGAAGTGCTGTCTGCCATCTGCTTGTGTAGTCTATCTATGTAGATATGAGTAGAGCCGTGTGTGTACTTACAGTGCACACACACACACACACACATGAAGAGGGGAGAGATAGAGGGGATGGGGGCCTCCTCCCATCAAGCCGAGATTCAGGCTATATTCACCAGAGCTGACACCTCTGTTTATGTCTAGAAATGGCCTTGGCGCCTTCATTTATTTATTTTCTCCCACTTTTGACATGTTAGTTGAATAACTTTTGTGACTCATTTTATCAGAAAAGCTCTATGGTGTGATTTTGACATGTGACCAAGAAATCACTCCTTCCCTTACAGCTCCAGACATTTTCTTCAATCCTCAATGCCAATACTGACCACCCCCAAGAATCACAACCCGTGGCCATGCTTGTGGTTTACGTAGCGACTACACTGCTTTGGTTTGCACAGGGAAGGAATCTACCCTGCTGTGACATGGGACACCAACTTCGTGGACCCCCGAATCTGACCCTTCATCAGCACAATAAAATGCCCAGCCTCAGGTCCATTAATCACATGAAGCCCGAGCTGAGACGTAGGCTGCTGCATGTGCGACCTTTCCCTCTGTGCCACTGTGCTTTTCCAGCGGAGGACAGAGCTGCCCTGTGGACCCGCACTGCCCTCCGTGCTCCATGCTGTGGAGGGAACATGAGTTCCCTTTGGGTGCTGTCTCCCTGCTCCCCATACTGAGGTGTTTGCTCACTCAGGGCCTCTCCAGACATTTATCCTGGGGCATCTTGATTTTTCTGTGATAGTCATAGAATTTTTCTTCCATACAAATTCTTATCCACTTAGCATCGAGGGACTCATTTCACTATGGAGTAACCCGGAATTCCTCTAACAACATCTTGGTTTGTTTGTATTTCTTCTTAGTATTCATTAACTTGTGCACAAGAATCTTCAGTCCGAGTGTATTTTCACATCACAGTCTGCTTTCTTTATGTTTGTATCTGCTGATATTTAGCTTATGGTGTTTGATACTGGTTTTCTTACATAGAAGTGACATACATTCTCTGTTGAAAATTAATGTCTTTAGTTAAAATAATTATTCTGTACTATGTACATGTACCACTTTCCCATGAAGAATATAGGCAATATGTACCACATTCATGTGCTAATAACTTTTTAAATTTAAAAGCAGCAAAACAGTGAGTCCATGTAAAGAGAGATAAATATGAACGGAGGCAGAACTTCATAAAGCAAAATCATGCTGTTATTATTCAGACTCTGAGCTTCCTAAGCAGGCAATTATAGAGCCGCCGTTTCCTTAGGGGTGGTGCAGCTGAGACTTCCTCCATGGCTGCCTGGCCTCTGCCTGTGCTGTGCTCCAGTCCTGTGAAGGTGGCTCCTGGAAGTGGTCACTAGAGATGCGGACCCACCAGATGCGGAGGCGTGTGGGAAGGACTCCTCACCTCTTTCCCCAGCACAGAACATCCGAGTGAGCTGGGAACCTTCAGCGAGGACAGCTCAGCTGGACCCAGAAGAGCAAGACTACTTGTCCCAGAGCTGTCTCGGGCTGGTGCGGGAGGAGGAGCACGCACGGAGAAATAAATGCAGCGCATTTCACAGCACCGCGGAACGGCCAGAGCAGCCTCACGCGCCTTTATGGTTGGGCTACGCAAAGGCAAAACCTCAGAACTAAATCGTCACACACTTTGCATTTAGGTAAAAGTGAGGCTGTGCTGCGGGCGCCCTCCCTCGTGACAGTCACGCAGCATCCGCGGGTGCATCAGAGTCAGAGAAGCGCTTCAGAGAGGGATGCAAAAAGCAGAAGAGCAGAGGCCCTCGGGGACACTGGACAGGACCTTTCCAGAGAACAGGGTGAGATTCCTGCTCCTGGCTGGGCGCTGTTCCTGCAGAGGTCAACGGCACATCCCCCAAACAGTGCCCCAAGTGTCCACTGTCAGAGTGGACAATCCAAAATTAAGGCCCAGAATTATCAGAGTTGCTGGACCTACAGGGATCCAACAAGCCCTCACCTCGCCATTATTAGGTGGGTTCCAGTTCCCTGCCACCCGGCAGCATGGACACAAGCCAGGCACTCCCTTGCATGGGAAGTGGGAGCACTTCACCCTGCTGTTAGCACAAAGAAGGCCCCCACCGTCTGACCACTCAGTCTGCCCCTCAGTGCAGCACCCCACCTGGCCCTGCATGCCCTGAGCAGTGTCCCACTTCTCCAAGATCAAAGTTTGTGTGAGCCATGCAATGTTACCAGCTCATCCGAGCAGAGGTGAGGTCAGGTATTCAGCAAGCTCCAAACCTCAGTGTGGGACTACCACTCATCAGTGGGGTGAATCAGTGATTAAAGCACACCATTCCTTTCCACATAGTTGTGGGTGTATGCATGTGTGCGTTACTGGGGATCGAGTCTAAGGGTTAACACTGGGCTACATTCCACCATTTCTTTATTTTTTCATATAAGACAGGGTCTCCCTCAATCTCTAAATTATCCAAGCTGGGCTTGAACTTGGGGTTTGCCTGCCTCACTCTCCCAGAGTGGTAGGGTTACAGGTCTGTACCACCATCCCTATCCCACACAGTCTTTTAATCCTAATTAGTGAATGGTCTTTGAGCTAAATTCTAAAAGAGGGGTAATGAAGCAAATTATTACTTGGGTGGGAACCTCATACTGGAGCACCTGTGTGAGAAGACGTGTGTGCTGTCTCAGATATTTTCTTGGTTGTTGCAGCAAAATAGCAACAATTACAAGTTAAAGAAGAAATGGTTTATTTTGACTCAAAATTTACAGAGGTTTCTGTTTGTTGTCAGCTGGTTCCAGACAAAGCACGGCAGAGGGTCTTGGCAGGGGAGAAACAGTCCGTGGCAGGGCAGCAGGAAGCAGTGAGCCAGATCAAGGGTGAAGGGAAGGAGATGGACTCTTCCAGACCACACCACCAGTATCCATCCCCTCCAACCAGGTTCCATCTTCCGACATCACCTTTAGCTATAAATTCATCAGTGGATTCATGCACTGGTGGGTATCAACCTCCATGACCCAGTCAGCCCCACAGTGCCACCTCTCAGCTCATGAGGCTTTGGTGGCACATGTAGATATAAATTATAATATGTACTGTGTATGGGATTGGCACTCAGCCTAAGACCCAGACACAGAGACCCTGTTTTCCACAATCAAGACTTGTGATGACCCTCTTGGCTGACAACAGGAAGTAAAGCACACACTTGGAAGCTGATTTTGAGTAAGTGTCTCTCTCCCTGTGTCATAGCAGATTTGAATGTAAAGGACGTAAGACAGCTGCAGATTTGTTATTGCTTAACTTCAGAACGTGAACTAGAGGCTACAGTGCATGATTAGTAGATTTACTACTGAGAAAATTCACTAAACACAGAGAATTCACTATATCCAGCTGCCTCGCAGGAATTACACCTTTAGCTTTGGTAAATAGTGTGAGGCTCCAGCAAGATAACTGAGCTCTAAACGATGAAGTATGATTCAATAACGCACTGCACAACAGCTAGAGCGGGAATGCCCGCCATTACTGCTGTCATAATTTCAGGATGCAGGAGGTGAGGGCTTATTGGGCCCCTGTAGGTCCAGTAAGAATAACTGTGCAGAGAGATCCCCTGAGTGTCACAACACTATGTCTGTCAATACTCTAGAATGTTGTCATGGAAATGGCAGACGGTGACCTTAAAACCAAGATAGAAATGACTTTTCTGTTCTTCTGGAGAGGACCAGGATGGGCAGGAATCAGCAGAAGCCATAAAAGTGGGTCTGTAAGCATGGATATGGAGAAGTCCTTGAGATTTACAATTTAGCAGATTCGATCAGCACCAAGGGTGGAACTGCAACCAGATGCATTGTTTTGTTTTGTTTTAATGTATTTTTGTAGTGCTGGGGAGTGAACGCGGGGCCTTCATACTGAGCTACATTCCCAGCCCTTTATAATGTTTCGTGTGTGTGAGAAAGTGTTCAGCTAAGTTCCTAAATCCCCAGGTTCGCTGGAACTTTGCATCCTCTGGCCTCAACTTCCCAGAGTCCTGTGACTACAGGAGTGCCCCACCACGCCCAGCCCACACGCGTTTCTGAGGGGGGCTGTACCTGGAGAGGCACTGGGGGCGCACACACTCACAAAAGTTAACAGGGCTCACCGTGGACCAAGGAGCTGAGAGGCTCTACGGTAAGGCAAATAATTCTAATGCATTTATCTCCTGCAAAAGTTCAAATGTTGTTTGATTTTTTTTAAATCATGAAGAACATAAAGTGTTTTTAACATATGTAAACATTATTCTTTGCCCCCTGCACAGTAACTACACCGACATTTATATTACCAAACATTCCTTGTTTATTATGAACCAGACAATATACTATAGACTCCACTCATGTTTTGTTTAATCATCGCAAAATTTCCATGACCCATTTATATTAAGCAGCCCTATTTCACAGACTGAGAGATGGAGGCTGAAGAGGGGTTAATAATCACTTAAAACATACCCTTGCCTGTGGGCTCCACCCCATGTCTCTGTCTCAGACCCAGGTTACTTAAGCAATGCTTGCTGAAATCCTTACATTTCACACAGGTGAGAGACTGAAGTCGCACACATTTTTATGAGCCTTTTGTTTAAACCTCTAAGTTTTTAAAATTTGTATCAAGGAGCCTGGGTTGTGAATTTATAATAATTGCCAAGACAAAAATTATTATTGGTGATTGTCCTAAGCTCATTTAACAATTTAGTGTTTTTCCCCCCAAAGTCAAAAGCCAAAGGAGAAATTCCCATTGTTTTCCAAACTGCACAAAACATTTTTAAAATGGTGTTTTGTTTTGCACGGTAGCTAATTCCTGGAGTTTTTATATTACTACTGCATCTTTAATCTTTTGGCTGAATTGCCTGATGATAATTTGCATATCATTATAAATAATTACTTGCAAATTTCACTAGTTAAGCTCAGCTTGAAACTCTGACATTTTCCCTGAATAACTGGTTCAATAAGCAAAATTACATTCATTGATCCAAAGTTAAGTAAATATTTGACAAGATCTATACAAGCAATTCGGGGGGAAGAGGGGAACTGTGACAGGAGCTGGGGTCACTCTGCCCAGAGCTGCTGCTGTGGCCGGGTTACTTCTTATTACTGGTGGTTATAGCGGCAGCCACTGTGATTTTTGCAAGTGAACACCTGGATGGGCGACGCCACAAAATCCATTTCTTTCCTCTTCTTCTGGGATCATTACCTGCGGAGAAGAAAATCATAGGTCTCATAAATGGAAAACAACTTAATTTAGTGCTGTAGTCTTACAGAAATATAAAATACTGTAGTCATTTGTTTATGTGTTTAAGAACATGGAAAATGAAACCACTCATTAATAGAATGATAAATAATTCAATCCTTTGTTTCAGTTCTATATTATGGTCAATTAAGGACAAGCAGAGGCGGCGGCAGGTGTGAGCTCAGGCTAACAGTGTTGGAAGTCACAAGTCATGGTTGTGACTTTGTTAGTGTGGTACAGGCCCTGTCCTAAGAGACTGGGGTGGGTTTCTCAGCTGCAGAAGCTGACAAATGAGCTTGGTGAGCTCTGAGATGTCATGTGACTTACTTGTGAGTCAGAGTCAGAGAGGGAAGAATTGATAACAAAAAGAAACCCACAGAGAGAGAAACGGGGGGATGTCACACACACGCACACACACACACACACACACACACTCACACAAGGAGTGTGGTGGAAGGGTGTTCCACATCTGTGCAAATCGATGCTCATGTTTTTTTCCGTGAAGGAATACACTCAGACCTTCTTTAATCTCAAATCTTTTAGATTAGTGACTTTATAAAACTCTTTTTTGCTACTTATCTCCCCCTTCCCGTCCCAGAAACCTAACCTAAGGCTTTTGCACTGAGCTACATTTCCAGCCCAATACACATTTATATAATGTCGCAATACGATGTATGTCATTTGGAGACAGGGTCTCACTAAACGGCCTGGGACGGGCTCATGCTTATCTTGCTGCCTTACCTCCCACAGTGTGGGGATTATAGGCATATGCCACAGTGCCAGGCTTGAGTTGGTATTTTTATAGAGGGTGTTGTAAATTTATCTGAAGCTGTAAGACAATACAGTGAGAGACTGTGTACCACTACTGTCTTCCAGTGTGTGGTATTGTGCTAAACTAGAACACAGCATCATGCTAAGAGAGTGACTCTGAAACAATCCCCGGTCTCAGAGGGCGTTTCTCCGCCTTAGGTGTACTCACACCCTGAGCGCTCGCTCTGTGCAGTTTGATCCATGTCTAGGTTAGAGCCCTTTCCACGTCAGGATTCCGAGCAGCTGCGTCTCCTGCAGGACTGTGGTCCTCTAGTGATCTCACTCACCTTACACACATGCACCGTGTGAACCCCTGGGGGGCACCCACTGTGACTCCACTGCATCATCGCAGAGTGGGTGCATCCATGGAACCGCTCTCTAATCCTTGGGCTCTGAATGTTTTCACCTGGTGCGGTTCCCTGGGGATTCCTCCAGGGGACACGTCGGGCCCCTTCCCTTGCTAAGCCTCGTCCCAGCGTACGGATGGACCACACGGTGCTATGCACGCTCCCATTTGTGAGCACTGGACGCTTTCCGGCTGTGCACCACTGCCAGGAAAACAAGATGGAACAAATCCCCCCAAGGAAAAGACACATGCGGAGGTCTCCTACAAGGAATCTCTCCTGAAGTCCTTGCCTACTGTGGCTTTTTCTTTAACAACCTTGGCCATACTCTTGGTCACTTTCCTCTCTACTATGTAAACATTTGATTGCCATCTTTTTCCTCCACTCCCCTGCTAGGAGGTTCATGATGGTCTGACCTATCTAGCAATATTAGGGCCAAAGAGATAAACCAATGGATAATACATAAATATGAAATGTTTCTAATGTTATTGTAAGCAACCCAGTTAGAATATTGACTGTAGGCTCACCCTTGGCCAGGCACTGCCCATTGCAGGGATATTTCAAAAACAAAACAACAAAATGTTTTCTTGTTTATAATATAATTGAGAGACGCACATAAAAATTAGAGGCAAAGGAGAGACGTGTTTTCAAAATATGTTATGAGAAAGTGTGGAAATTACGTTTATAAACATATAAATGATATATGTGAGTGATATAAATGTGTATAAGAAAACATACACATATATAAAAACATATAGTAAATATGTGTCCTGCACACTTAATGTATATACATTTTCATGTATGTATATGTATTTGTGTATGTTTATTTATGTATTTGTTTATTTACTTGCTATATCCTGCTCTCCAAAAATGATGTATCCTGGGCTGGGGATTTAGCTCAGTGGCATAAGTGCCTGCCTTGCAAGCGTGTTGTCATGAGTTCAATCCCCAGCACCAATAAAAAACAAAACAAAAATGATGTATCCTTCCTAGAAAAATCACAAATTCATTGAAAACATGAGACTCATTTGACATATGTGGAATATTTTTGACTATCAACTCATATTCAGTATTTTTATAATTTCATCATACAATTGTGATTTACTTGATGAGTATTTATGACTTAAAAGCTAATTCTTATTCAATGCAATGCTTATTAAATCCTTTACTCTTTCTACTTATTCTGAAATTATATTAGAGACATATAATCATCCTATAATTAAACTTGCTAGAGAAATACTGTTTTAGATAATGTCCTTAGGTGTTAAACTAAAATACTGAAGAGAAAAAGATGATATAAAATCAGTGAGTCACATGGGGGAAACGTCTGCCCTTGAAGAGGCATCGGGTACTAACAATCTAATACATAGACAAGTACCCACGCACGTAACCATCAGCGATTAAAAGTAGAATGTGAAACATACCACACTTTGCCAACAAAATATTCCTAAACAGCAGCGCAAGTGCCAGTGGCAGTCTGATATTCTCATATTCCAAAGGCAGCATCACTGCAGCAATCAGTACATTAATTTTATTTGATATGCCTTTGGAGGCTACCTTCTCTATGCTGATACTTTTATCATTATTTTGAAGGCATGAAGGTGACATGAGATGCCAGCTTTCTCTGCGTGTCTGCAGCTCAGACTCACTACCCTGAAACCTCAGTAGTTCACAGCAGTAAGTGCTCTCTTTGGTGACAGTTCTAGGGGAAACTGAGTAATTTGTTGTAAAGTTCACATGTTTAGTGAAAGAGAAGTTGAGTTTTAAAATTCGGGCTCCAGGCCGCAGGGCGGCGCTGCTTATGGTGGTACTGTAAGATCCCAAAGAGATTTGCCTTTAGCTTGAATTCACTTGTCATCAACACACTGACCCAAGCAGGGGTTTTCTGCGGACCCCAGATCCACTTTCTCCTGGGGCTGGCTCTGCAGCCCCCGGCTGTGCCTTCCCATCCTCCTTTCACATCTGTCGGCTTTTTCCCTAGGGCTTCATGCTGCAGGATCTCCAAGAGGTTGTCCCCGATTCGCGCCAGGGCGTCGTGTGCGGCGTGGACAGAGGTTTCCGGGAGCCACCTTTGTGTGTCAAGGTGCCCAAGGGTGACGAGGCAGGATGGGCGCAGCCAGGTCAGTCCGCAGCTGGAGTGACCGGAGGAAGTGGCAGTCCCGTGTCATTGCTCATTTCTTCTACACACTCCAGAGTCGCTTCGGAGTGATTTATCCTTTCAAGACTTTTGAGGGAGTAAAAGAATACGGGGCCTGGTGAGTTATGGGTTCCAGCAGAGCGAATATGCGTTGACGTGAATTAAGAACTGAGCGCAGGAACGTAAGTTTTTCATCAACTGAATGACAGCACGAGGTTAAAGGAAGGGGTGTTGGTTGGGTGGATCCTGGATTGCAGAGCGGCAGTGAGGACGCTGTCCAGTCCAGCAGGGAGTTCTAAGGAAGAAACGACCCACGGACAATTAAGTCTCTGCTGCGGGAAAATGTCCAGAACCTCGTGTGCATGCACTGTCACAAGTTCCCCAGCTCCAGGTTGTCAGCGCACTGGAAATCACCCACGAACTTTCCGGAAGGAGCATCTGAATGGAGAAACTACTTCATTCTTAAATAGTTGTATTTTAAATTATATTATAGGCAATAACTTTAGGAAAAAGGAGGAATTATATGCAAAATAAAGGTCACTGAAATTGCCCAAACTAAGGGGAAAAATGCCTGAGTCTTTGAGTGCTATTTGACAGGAGGAAGTGTACTCATACAGTCACACCAGAGGGAAAGGTCACAGCCACAATGCCTCAAACCGTCTAGTAGCTCATTTCAAGTAACATTTCCAAGCTGAGGGCATGTTCACACCAAGGCACAATTCCAGACAAATTACCATGGCTTGCTTCTCTTCCTCATTACTAGTGAGCGCTGAGCCCACATTTGTACACTGAATGCAGAATTTTAAGACAGGAGCGACCACAGCCTGCTAATATTTTCTGTCCAGAGCTGGGCTACAGCCCCCTGGAAATGAGTTCAATTCTTCGCCTCTCTGTCATGCTAATTCCTTCCATTTCTGCTTTGCAAGCCCCTCCGAAGTCCTTTACAGCCACAAACAGCAGCTCTCCCACACATCTCCGCTGTTGCAATCAATAATCCATTAGTTCAATTAATTCTTTAGGGCCTCTGAATTTGGGGGATTCCATATCATTTCGAGCAGTTTCAGTGATGTCCTTTCCTTCAGCCAGCTGTGAAGGGCACTGGCCACTCACATAGTTACCAGCCCCGGGTCGAGCGGAGCAGCAGTTTGGTGAAAGCCTGAGCAACTAAGAAGATAAAGCCACTGCTCCCTCAAAGGAATTAATTCACTGCAGAGAGAAATTCCCTTTCCTTGGAAGTAGGCAGACAGGTGCAGTGCCGCAATTTTATAAATGAAATTGTGATCCTGTTTCTATAACCTCCCTGTTCTTTCCTTAATGATATCTTTTCTAACAAAAATGCCGAGGTCCAATTATTCACACCGCCTGTTTTTCTGCTCACCCTCTGGCATGAATGTTTTAATGAGAAATGCACCCCTTTCTCACCGCCTACTGAAAGTTTAATGGACAAAAATGTGAATGCATTTGATGTATATGCAAGCACTTGTAGGAATTACGGGTATGGACAAGACAGGTTTTGCACTGAGGGCTTGTGTGATTATTTCCTGCACAGTTCTGTGCCATCTTTGCAATCCAAATTCCTTATGCAAAAAAAAAAAGATGAAATATAAAACTCTAAAGCAAAGAGCAAGACAAAGGGAAAGAATATTTGGTGTTAATGTGAAGCTGAATGAACTATAAATGCAAATAACCATACATGTTGCAGTGGGTGTGTTGTTTCCCAGTAACCGAGTATTTCCTTTTTTCTGTTTTCCTGCTTTCCCCAAGATGCACAGAAATACTGTCGGAGTGATTCTGGGTGAGCAACTGTTTCCTACACATCCAAGGTTGCAGGATTCAGTGGATCTCATCCCAGGAAGGCAAAAGGCTTTTAATGCAAACAATCAATCAACCCAATCCCACACACCAACAGATTAAGAAAGCAAAATATACGGTTATCTCAATAGGTGCAAATATAAACATAGTCACAATTCAATATTTATTCGTGTTGTAAAAATCTCTGGAGAACAATAATCAAGGGTTACCTCATCAACATGATAAGGGGTCTTCACAGAATTCCTACAGCTGCCATCACATGTAATGGTGATAGATTGATAGTATTTTATCCCCATGACTGAGAACAGCTCTAATATGCCAGAAATTCTTCTCAAGATCTTCCAGGAAATGCAATGAGCAAGACAAACAAATACAAGATAGAGAAATTAAGAAGAAAGATAGAAAACTGCCTGTATATGCACACAATCTGACCACCTATATGAAGACCCTATGCATTTTTAAAATGGTGTTAGAATCAGTGAGTTTAGCAAGATTGCAAGATACAGAATCAAATAAAAATACATATTTCTATGCACATGCAAAGAGCAGTGACAAATTGAAATTGAATATCTAGAGCTAGTTCCACAAGCGTCAAAATATTAAGTATTGGAGGGTAAATTTATAAATAGATCAACAATTCCTGTACATTGACACCAAGACGGTGATGTCATCTTTGAAAGACCTTCCAAGTGGCTACATCTAGTTTTCGTGTATGCAGTGGAAGTTTATTAATGTTCTTGTCAGTGAATTAATTCTTCCTACATAATAAGGGTAATTACAATATACTTCCCCAGTTAGTAATTCCTGGAAAATTTTGTTGCCCACAATCGTCTCATTTTAAACTTTGGGTTATTTTGTGAAACAGGAAGCAGCAGAGTTTGTTGTGCAGTGGCAGGAAGGAGCTAGGGATGGTGAGACATGGAATTTAGGCTCGACCCGTCCCCACCGTGCGTTCTCTGTGGTCTGTTCCCTGGTGGATGCCAGCACTGGAGCATGAGGTTTCAGAGAGATGGTTAATGAATAAATTTGAAAATAGAAAAGGAAATTACAATACTGCTAATCATTGTAGTGCACATTTTAATCATTTGCACACTCAACAGGAAGTTTGCTTAGCACTGTGGCAGTATCTCATGCTGATAACCAGAGTTGGATCCGGATCCAGGGAAGAGCTGATCTTCTTGGTTTTCTTCAAGGTAGGCATGGGAGGAGGCTTGTCCAAGCAACAGAAGCCCTGTGTCACAGCTTCATGCTTCATCTCCACCCTCAGCCTGTGGCCAAGCCGGACTGCTCCCTGACTGGACAGGGCAAGCGGACCCTAGCACTAACACCAGCACATAGTGGACTTTTCCCATGAATGCAAAAGCAATGTGTTTTGCCTTAGGCTTGAGTTCAGTGTAAGATTCCCCTACAGGGCTGGGGATATAGCTCAGCAGCACAAGCACCTGCCTGGAAAACGCAAGGTCCTGAGTTCAATTCCCAGTACCAACAGAGAGAGAGAGAGAGAGGAGAGAGAGATAAAGAGAGACAGAGACAGAGACAGAGACAGAGAGAGACAGAGAGAAATTCCCTCCAGACCCAGACAGTGAAAACACTCACACTTCTACAGGCAGAGTCTCTGGCTCAGCTGCTCACCACTGCTTTTGTGGAATTCGGAGCAATTACAGACAACATGCACACCCACGGGAATGGGTGTGTCCGTGGGGACTGTATCCATAGAAACAGTCCCTGGGTTTTGATTGGCTCTGCAGTCACAGGTTGCCAATCTCCTCCTTAAATTCCTCAGATTTGGATGGCTGTCACATCCCAACCTGGCCACCTTGACACACACACCACCACAGTTTTAGACCCGAGGTCTGTGGACCCAAAGTGACTGGTAGGGTTGATAGCATCGGTGTCCAGCACCACAGAATGCAGACATCCGGCTCAAACCTTTCTTAGCAATTATTTTCTTCTTTTCCGATGCACTGTGTGTTGTAACATCGCTGGTTCGCGGTCTGAGGAAGCCTTCTCCTCCTTCCCTACTTTTTTTGCTCACTGTTTTCTCCTCCACCACTGGAATGAGAAACCCTGGGACCTGTCTGCCACCAAACAGCTGCAGGTCTCCTCCTGGCATGGCATGTGTGCCACCCGATTTGCTTATTCCTTCCCATGCAGAAATCCATTACTCAGAGAAGGATGCTGTAACTGGAGTGATTTGCGAGAAGAGTTCTAAGTCATCACGGAGCTTGGAAGAGACACATCTCTTCAGAGCACAGGCTCTTGTACCGATCCTTTTTGCCTCGAATTTCAAAATATTTCACATAATGGCTGCAAACTGGCACCAGTGATTTATTTCCATGGTGGTATTTGGTACAATAACGAATTTTCCTTGTAATCTGTAGCACCTTCCATATTACCTCTGATGAGCATGTATTGCATTTGTACCCAAATGGATTTATTTGAAGAGAAATACATTGCCCCTGATATTCTCAGCGAGCCCCCTTGTTGTGGGGCAGTAGTGAAGTGCCCCAGACCTCTCTGGAGCAGGGATACAAACCAGGCTTTGCTTCTGAGCTCTGGGGCCTCAGAGGCTGCGTCTGCCTACGGCGACGTGATGGCAGCAGCTCACGGGTCCGAGCCTCAACTGAGAAGTGGCAGGGCTGGTTGGCAATGGCTGCTATAGCTTTAGGATGGGGTGACTGAGCTGAACCCACAGTCTGTTTCTCACCTAATATACAGCACCACGATGATTCATCAGCGACCACACAGATTCACTGATTCAAGTAAAAGGCAAACTACATGCCTTTTGTTTCACAGCAAAAAGCCTGCAGGCTAATAGCGAGCATGCAGCCCCAGAAGTTAGATACTTCTTCTAACATCGCATTCTCACTACCTCTGGCCTGGCATTGCCATCTCAGTACGACTCTTGTCACCCCACACCAGCACTGCCACCGCCCGGTGACTGAAGGGTGAACCCTAAAGAAGGAGGCAAGCTCTTCTTAGGATCTCTGGAGAAGTAACACTAAAGGCGATATTGAGGAGTAACGCACATTTATTCGTATATGCAAATCACGTTTCCGGAAAATAAATTGGGTAGTTAAGCTTATCTGTTCACCCCTAAGCTAAAAATAAGATGATTAATCCTTGCTTTGTTTTCCTTTAAGCACCATACAAACTTCCAAAAATGTGAATCTGATAGGTGACTTTGTGAATTGTTGAAGAAAAGCATTGCATTTACTTTTATATTTTGGGTCACTTTTCATGAAAGATAAGCAACTCAGTTACCTTGTTACAGGGACTTTGATATAGAGTAATTTAACTCCTCTTGTGATGTTTTGTTATTCTTTGAAGTTTGTGTCATAGTCTTTTTCCATATCGTTGGTATGATAAACTATATATGTTTAAAGCGTACAATTTAATGTTTTGAATTACTAAACTTATTAAAGTTTTGACAGGTATTTAAGCCCATGAAAGTATTAGCACAATCAAGATAATGAACGTATGTCTTTTCAAAGGTTTTTCATGTTTCTTGGTAATTCTCCTCTCTTTTTCTAGGTACTGAATGCCTTTCTTAGGGGGTTTGTTTCAATTTCATACAGTGCCATTGTGTAGCAAGCAGCCCCATTTGATTTCTTCTCCTTTGCCTGTTTATTTGGACACCCGCTCCTGTGGTTGGGCATATCATAGTCCACACCCTTTCTTGGCTATTATCCATGGTGGGAATTTCACAGTGCGGTCCTCTGTTCACCTGCCCATTCGTGTTTGCGCTGTTTCTAGGATTTTTTTTCCACTGTAAATAAATTTTCATAAGCATTCTCATAGGACAAGTCTCAACATACATTTTTAGTTTTCTTGAGTAAATGCCTTGTGTTTTTTTAAAGGAATTTTCCAAACTATTTCCAAAGTATTTGAAAAACTACGTTCTCACTAGAGATGCGTGGTAATTACAATGGCTGTCATGCTCGCCAACACAGGACATGTGAAATCTTTCAAGCTTGGGTGTTCTATCAGGAGCAGAGAAGTATCTCTCTGTAGTTTCAGTTGGTATTTTGCCAAAGGATAGTGACAATTAATATCTTTACAGATGTTTGTGTTAAAGCTCTTTTCGTTTTTTTATTAGTTTATTAGTTTATTAGTTGATTTCATATTTGGAGGGAGTTTTGAAGGTCCTGGCCCCAAGAACTTTATTTGATACATGCATAATTCATAAGCATTTATACTCATATATGATTTTTGATTAGCTAGTCGTTAGGTAAATCAAACATACTGCTTTTAAAATCTTCTATTAATCAAACTTAGGTGGTGTGGTGAATAAAACTAATTTTCCCAAAGAGTCAACATTTTCTCCTAAATTTTCTCCCAGGAATTGTATAGGTCTACGATGCATTTTGAGTTTATTTTTATGCATAAGGGTGAGTATGCACAGAGTTTGTTTCTTTGGGATGTGGGGCTGAATTGCTGTAACCCATCTCAGCTACTCTCTGCTTCTGATGCCCCAGACTCCCTCATCTTCCACCATAGCTGACAGGCTCCCAGAGTTCCTTTCTTCACGTCACAGCCTGGGCAGCACCTGGTGGTGATCTCGGCTCCTCGTTTCTTTCTCTTCTTTTGATCAATTGCTCCTGATCATCTGGAGCCCGGTTCTCGGCACTCTGCTCTCATGTCTTTTTTCTGCTTGTCGTGTAAGCCAGGAAGGTCTATGCAGACCGTGCTTCCTCCTGTCATCAGTACAGAAGTTCACTGTGATTCAGATCTGTACGTGTCCTATGAAGTGCCCCAAAGTAAAGTGAATTATAGAAATTACCCAGTTACATGCTATGCACCGGCTGGTAGTGCTCCAGATTCCTTACTTAAAGTGATGGGCACACAGTAGGTGTGAAAACCAGTGTTGTCATCATGCATGGCGATGTTTCCTGGGAGTCAGTCCCGTCCTGCGTATCAGCACACGAAAATTAATGTCAGTTCACTGCCACTAGAGAAGGCATCTGGGGTTCAGCTTTAGGTTGAAATTTCCCAAATTAGTTTCACATCAGTTGCATCCACTCTTTCAGCAAAGTGATCTTGCAAGGGATTTTACATATGCATATTCAAGTTTATATATTTGCATCTCACAGGCAGCAAATGTTATCTGAATGTGTGCATAAATGTATGGCATTTGCATAGCACTGTAAAAATATTTATCTTTTGAGAATTCTCCATTCTATCATCCTGCTTCATGTTTTGATATAGACAGATATATTGGCAAAATTTTTATGATTCACAATTTGTAGAAACTCTCTTGTAGAATCAACCAAACATTTTGCTGCTATTGATTCTGTTTTTTCATATTCATTGCTTGGGAGCAGTTCTGAAACTAAAATGAAGCATCAATTATGAAGAGAAATGAGGAAAATAAAATATAGTTTTGTAAATATATATATGTAAATATATATATTTACACAACTATATATATTTATATTATATATTTATATATATTTATATATATTTATATATATTTTATGTTTATATTTTATATTTATATTATTTATATTTATATATTTATATATATTTTATATTTATATTTTATATTTATATTATTTATATTTATATATATTTATATATATTTACACAACTATATTTATACATAATATATATAAATTATATATATATATATATATATATTCCAATACGCATTGTTTCCATTTTCTAAGTTTTCCAGTAGTGTTGTTTTGCACTAGCTGCTGTATTTACTGGCAGATGATAATTCAAGTGGAGGTTTTGGAAGTTACTAGAAAGAAAAACCTAAAAAACTGAGTGGGGAGAAGCTGTAGCTTTCATTTTTACTTCTCCTAAAGAGTTGTTCTACCTTTATTCTGCTTGTACTTTCTCTATCGGAATAATGCGTCACACCGACTTGTTCAAAACTTTGATTGAAAACACAGTGCTCACTGTTAGCCCCTCTTCTATAATACTCAACTGAAGAATATGATGTGGTAACGTTTGGAAAGAGCGCTGATCTGCAGAAATGTATTTACTTTCATTCCTCAGGAGAAACATAACATTGTTTATGATATTTTTCTTCCCCCAAATGCATCTTACTTATTTGCCATGATTATGCAGACCATGACAAGTGAGAGAGTAGAATAGGAAAAGACAGGCAGTTGGTGACGGAAATGAACTCACATTCACTGTCTAACATTAACATGTCACAGGCTTATTTTGTATGGGTTGCTTCTTATGTTAACTATATTCACCCTAATTAATAGGACTGTGCAGGTACTAATAGGTGACCAGGATTTTGTGCCTGATCATAAATCAGCTCTTACTTACTATGAACCTGCTTTGCTCCGAGCAATCGATTACGCACTTTAAGGTATATTATCTTATCTTGGGACAGCACAGATGTGGTGGACGCTAGTCACTCATGTTCATAGGTTTGGTTTTTCCCTGATGCTGAGGTGCAGGGCTGGGACTTATTCCAAAGCCCTGGCTCTTAACCAACCAATACACGGCTTCTGCCTAGGAGATTGTCATGTGCTTGCCAAAGACTATAACACTCAATAAAAATTAGCTTCAAATAGTGTGATTGTGAAATCAAGACTGAGCCAAACAGTAGTTGCTGCCAAGTCTAGAGTTGCTGAGACAATTATTAAAATGGAAGCAAAATAATAGACGACTTTCCACTAATTACCAAGCTGTATCCTTTTTCTGCATTAATTAGGATTGTAGTGTGTGAATAAGAGTAGCCAAACTAACCGATGGAGCCATCCTATTGCCCAGATAATCTGACTGCAAATTTGATATACAATGGAGATGCCAATGCAACTTAATTATAAAACAATAACAATATAACAAAACACTGGAAGTTGTAATAGAAATCTTTACACTTAGATCCCTACCTCATACCATTCACAAAGTATACTATGAAAGGTTTCTTAAGTGTATGTTAAATATATATAGTTTTTATATGCCAACCCCATCTCAATTAAGTGTTCAAACACAGAAAACAATAAGTATATATTATAAATTTTATGAAGGTCTTAAGACAAACACATATGAAGCAAGACGTTAGATATTTGTAGGAAAAGTTCAGAATTTTATGTAGAAATGAAACATTTTTGCAGAATTGTATAAATTGTCTAATTTTTATTCATGGGGCATTATTAGTGATTTGGGTAGCAAAATATCGAAAAGAGAAAAAAATCATTTACACAGGAAAAAATACATCTCCTGTAGTGATACATGTTTCCAATCAATATTATGGAGGAATAATGTGGAAGACACAAGACCGAGATGGAAGCTAAAATTTTAAGCTCGGTGGAGCAGTGATTGGAATGACTGCAGCTGGACCGGTGGGGGTACAGCCAGGGGGGCTGAGTGTGTCGCTCTGGGGGTGTCAAGGACCAAGCAGGGCATCTCCTTGTCTCCAGGCTGAAGAGCCGAAGGCTTCAGAGAGAAGCGCGTCCTCCGGGGAGAAGGATAAACTAATGGGGACCTAAGGAGGGGAAGAGAATGCCTCAGAGAAGAATGCAGTACCAGCTTCCTAGGGGATGTAGACCACAAAGTGCACTCAACAAAGTGTGAAGAACCTGTAATTGCGGAAGAATTTGCAGATGTACCCCTACCCTCCTCCGTCTGCAAAATAGACAGCAAGCATCAAAATCCTATCAAAAATAGACCCTACCACACATCAAATATTCTCCCGTGGAGTGAAAGCTGATTTCACTCAAGGGTGCAGCTGCCGGAGTAAAATATATTGCCATAAAGCAGATTGGATGTAAAAAAATCTATAGTCCTGTCAATAGATATGAAGAAGACTGAACATAAAGAAATCTGGAGCATACCAATGGTACACTCTACATTTGATTAAATCAATACATTTCCAGAAAAAAAATAAAGGAACAAGCAAAAACTCACATATGTTCAATAATCAAGAAATGATGCAAAGTTTTGGAATCGTGAGCCTTTTGCCTGAGTCAGAAATCCAATCAAGGGTCACTTCTTGAAAGAGCTATGCTCCCGGCTCTGTTGCCAGCCCTACAAGGGCCTGAGAGACCAGACCTCACTCAGGCGCAGAAGAGCCTTTCCTGCGTGCTCACCATGGCTCTTCCCGGCATCCTGGGGCCAGGAGTTCCTCGCTCTCCACGCCTTTGCACAGCACTGCACAGATGGTCACTGGTCCTGAGCACCTCTCATCTCGTCTGTGCCCTTCACCACCTCATCCTCGCTTGGACTTCAGAGAGTACTGCCACGCGCCACCAGTTGGCACCTGCAAAACTCAGAGCGGAAAGCTCCCAGTCAGGTCTTCTGGTAGGCACTTCCGGTCAACCTCAGGGCCAGCTGCTGTCCTTCCCTCATCCCTGTGGACGCTCCTCATCACTTGTGCTGGTCAGGGGCCCAGTGGATTGCTCAGGACAGAGAAAGCAAGAGAAAGATGGGAACTTGGGTCCTCTTTGCTGTAGTGTACCCCACCTCCCCCTAAATAATTTGCTTTTGTCTTTTTAAGAAGTATTGACTTTAAGAATTTCCAGGCAAACTCAGAGTTATCATGCATCTTGATAGCACTTGATCATGTGGCATAGAAAACTCTTTTCTTTCCACAGAGAATCCCAAGAGGGATCCACGTCATTTTCTGGAGATGAGAATCTGCCCTGGAGGAGTTAGTGAAACCATTTTGGCCCAAGCCAGTTTCTCTGTGATGAACATAATAATAACTCCCGCCTCCAGTTCTCAGTCGGGAATACGGTGAAAGCAATGCTTTATTTACTTTTCAAGTTTTCATAATTCCCAGGCAGCATGCCTTGGAACCATTTCTGATATTAAATAGATTAAAGATGCAATGCCTAATTTGAAAACTGTCACTCACATGAGGTTTAATTATGTGTAAATTAAAACAAAAAGAAAAAAATACTTTACCCTCTCATGGCAATGATTCTCAACATTAGCAAACTTTTCAAGGTTAGAAATGTCCATTGGACAAGGTTTCCAAGGTGTAAGACTCTAACTCTTCTAGAGCCTGACTCCACGAGGGGCTCCAGCCCTCGCAGTGCAGCTGTGGGTCTTGGCTCCACAAACCCTTGGCACGTGGCACGCAGGTCTGTTCAGATGACGTGGGCTGCTCACACATCTGCTCTGTCCTCATTGATCAGCATCCAAGTTCCTTTGCTTTGGAGCCGCCGAGCCCAAGGGCAGACACTGACAGTCGCTGGAGAATCCAGAAAGGGGCAGTGTCCTCCCTTATCCCCTGTCTGTCACATGAAACCACATCTGTGACTTTCCCACTGGTTTAGTTTACATTTTCATTCTGAGACCCAGGCTCTGGGCTTTCATAATGTGCCTTCCCTTCACTCTAGCTGAGGGTGAAGACAGCCTGCGTGGAGCACTGATCTCCAGAGAGCCCTTCAGGCCCTGTACCAGCTCTGGAAGCAATACCCTGAACTAAATTCCCTCTGGTTAAAATACCTGTGACTCCCACTAACCTGTGTACTACAGGATGAGATAATTTACCACCCCAAGGATTTATTGGACATCTGCATTTTTCCAAGACTGAGAAAACTGCCCTGTGATGAGATGTCTCTCAATGAGGGCAAGATGTCCTAGCTGGCCACATCATGTCCCTAGTAGAACTGCAGGGCTGCTCTCTTCCTTGGTCAGCTGACACTTATCAGCAGGCGGTACACCTGTAAGAGTGGTATCACTTCTAAAGCAGGCACGTGCCGCTGCTGTAGCACCAAGCGGACAGTTCTGGCCACAGCATCTCTCCCTCACGTTAAGCATTTTCAGGACTATTCTGGTTCCAGGCTTTGTGTCCCCTTGTTTTGTGGGGCTAAATTTCTGAATCTTAT
Source organism: Dolichotis patagonum (assembly GCA_004027295.1). NCBI lineage: Eukaryota > Metazoa > Chordata > Mammalia > Rodentia > Caviidae > Dolichotis > Dolichotis patagonum. The sequence goes on along the minus strand of PVJX010009338.1, from coordinate 39,782 downwards.
TTCTCAGGTGGTTTCCAGTGAAAGGTGAACCTTCCCAATTGAAGGAGAAGCACTCTCAGCCCACGTGGGCTCTCCTCAAAGACTTACTTTCTGGAGTCCCACACACGCTGGGCTCTGAAACTTCCAGCTGTATATGTTCTATAGTTTCCCAGCAACCTGAGTGACAATCTAGCAATCTGCTTTGGAATATGGGACTATTCACACGCTACAACCAGGTACTACCACGCTCTACTGCTACCACAGTCCGAGTTAAGATCACCAGTATGTTGATCCAGTAAACATCTCACAACACCAGTCAGTGAAAACCGTCAAGCCACGCCCAGGTACCTGACTTTGATGCTCATGGAAGAGACCTGTCACACTCTGTCTGAGAGAATGAGCTGAGAGCTCAGCTCTTCCCTGAATTCAGCGCCATGCTAGTTGGCTTACAAATAGGATTTTTGAGATGTAATTCATTCCCCACGCAAACCAATCATTTAATGTGCACAGGTCGTATTTCCTATGTCTAGAGAATGGTGTGACTAATACCCCATTAATTTTTGAACATTTCCGTTACCCCTCCAAGAAACTGGTGCATCTTAGCAGCTGCTTTCTGTTTTCCTCATTTTGTTGTTGGTGTTTTCTTCCTGAGAAACCAACCACTCATTTACTTTCTTTCACTATAGATTTATTTACTCTTGGTTGCTCCCCTCAGTGCAAATATGGAATATGTGGTCTTCTGTGACAGTACCCAGAGACTGGACCTTCCGGGGTGGAGACTTGAGGCTTCCACACTGAGTTTTCTGAACACACTGCACTTCACAGTCATCGGAACGTGTCCACCCACCCATCCCTCTTTCTGCTGCAGCTGTTAGGACTCAGTTCTCACTTGGAAGCCTTCTCCCACATCCTCTGTTTTTCTGCCTGCTTTATATATCTCTTGCAGGTCTAACACCCTCTTGCTTCCTGGTCCGCGAAAACTCAGACCGACACACTGATGCTCATGCTAGGGAGAGATTATTAAATACACTTGATGCTAGCACAGGCCTGCCCCAATCTTGCCAAAACTTTTCTGTCCATTTAAAGGTAGTTATTTTTCTAAATCAGGTTTATTACACCCAATAACACTCAATGCAGGGTTTTGGGTAGGTTGCACCACTATACCTTCAGTGTGCCAGCTCCAACCCAAAGGCAGTGCGTCCAGGGTAGACAATTTGCATTCAGACTTAGTGTCACTAGTCCTAATGGTACCATTATTTCATTTGAAAAATACTTAATCTCTTTCATTATATTTCACGTTGCTTAGCTTAATAAATCCTCTCCCACTAGCCGTACTGACAGATTAACAGGCTTCATGTATAATTGGTCAATATTAAATTGTCTGCGCACTTATCCTGTCTTTGGAAACAGGCCTCATAGTTACTTTGTACTGCCTTCTTGCAAACAATCCATCCTTTGTAATTACCATTGATTTCAAGTGTGACAAGTATTTAATTCTATCAAATGGCAAGAATGGCCAAACATAAAAATGAATTTGCCTCTAATTACTGGTTTTGATAATCCTGACTTCATTTTCTGTTCACCAGGAGTAGAGCATTGTCAGCAGTACTTTAATAAGATCAAAGAATTAAAGGTATTAAGGAAAAATGAGCAAAGTTCAAAGAACTGGGATGGCGGTTGGACTCATAGAAAGTTTCAAGTTGGATTTGCATTGCTTAATTCTGAAAAGAAATATTAATTTTAGGTCTTTGACTTCTGGCAGCAGAAGTCTCATGCAATAATGCTTTGGTGAGCAACTTAACTTTAGTTCTCACCCAGGTAGGTAAAATGAAAACTCTGGTATTTGATGCGTTATACTCTAAACATTTTAGGTTGCGTATTTAAAGCTAAGGGAACATGGTGGCTTCTGGCTATTCCTGCTAGCTGGAGGGGTCCTTCTATGCATACCCCAGGCCTACGTGCTTTAGATGTGGCTTGCAAGGGGAGAGGGTGTGACGTCATCCAGCAGGGGGCACTGCACTGCTATGAATGTACCCATAAACTTCTACTTGACTGTTTCTCCAGCTCAAAAGAAAACATTCATTTGTTCCTCAGAGAATGTTAGAAACATTTCCTTAGGAAAACATTTGAAAATGAAGCCAATGTTCCTCTTTAGAAAACAATGCCGGCTGGTAAGATATTTTGTTTAGAAAAATATCATCTTCCAGCTAGTGAGAGAGAGAAAATGCTTTATTTGGCAGTATCTGAATCAAACCACAATAAAATCTTAAAATGCTTTTTCATATTTGGGTGCTAATGGATGTTTAATTGAATTTTAAGATCTAAAAAGAATATATTTTTTGACATTCTGATCTTGAAAGAATACATTTTTTAAACACACAAAGGCAACACCAGCACTTACCAGTTAAATTTTCAGCTATCACCCCCTGTATCATTTCTTAAGAAATTTTATTAGTATATTTTTGTAGTATATAGTGATTACGTTTGTCATGGGAGTTGGTGCGTGTATATAACACATCTTAGTTCATTTTATATCTTCTTTCACTCACCCTCCCTTCTCCTCCATCTCCTCCATCTCTTGGTTCCTTTCTCATTGCAATATATATATATATATATATATATATATATATATATATATATATATATATCTTTGTTTCCTGATATCTAGCTTTTATTTTGCTCTTTAACTTATTTATACCTGGGGTTACTCGTGTAAGAGAAACCATGTGATATTTTTGCTTGTGGGTCTGATTTGTTGCACTTAACATTATGGACTCAAGGTGCATCCACTTTCCTACAAATGATTCAGATTTCTCCTTCTTTCACCAGTCCCAGGAACCAAGTCCTACCCTTGTTTCCTGCTGAATGCTGACTTCGGCTTTGCTCAGGACCTCATCTGGAAACGGTGTCTGTCATTAGTGACAGAGACACCTCTCTTTAGTATATTTTTGTAGTATATAGTGATCACGTTTGTCTAAACTAAAGTGGACTATACTAAAGTGTCTATACTAAAGTGGAAATCACAGAATGTATTGATTGGTAATAGACCCCACAAAAGCACCTGTAGATAAGGGTGGGTGTCGGTGTCGGGGGTCTCCATTCAGGGCCAGGCCTCTTGGAGACGCGTTCATGAGCAGGTGTTCAGCAGACCCTTCTGAACCTGTTCACCACAAAGACTGAGCTGGTCTCTCTCCACCCAGCCTGGGAGTGTGGTGTCCAGGTCCAACCTGCAAGGTCAATGGGAAAACAGCTACTTCCTGCCTCCCCCAAACTCTTCCTGTGCTGGTTCCTTTGGGGTCTGCAGACGGCTACCTCTTGGCTGCACCCTCCCATGTTCTTAGTAGGACGTTAATTCCAACATGGAAGCTACCGTCAGGACCTCCTCTGAACCCACTTCTTCCAAAGTACCACCTCCTAAAGTCATCCTGCTGGGGCCAGTGTTTCAATTGTGAAGTCATAAGGGACACAGACATGCAGTGTGTGACAACACAGGCAGTGTGTGTCTTATTGTGCATATCTGCACTTTTGTGTGCATCAGTATCGATGCCAACATTGAAACTGTTTTAAATAAGTTAAAGATTTCACATGTTTACATTTTAAAATTCCAACACTACTCTTTAACAGATGCCAAAATAACGCTGTGCAGAGTGTGCATAATGTGTTCTCATTGCAAGATAATGGCATGGCGTGTGAGAATGCTCACTCACAGCTTGCTGCATCTTGTTCTGTTTGGTAAGGGAGTTCGAGTTTTCAGGTTGTTGGCTGTCCTGTGTTCGTCTGTCCCCACCCTTTGGAGCGGTTCTGTGTTGCAGATAGCGACCACGGTCTTCAGCCCAGCTCACCTCTCAGTGCTGGGTCCCAGGGAACCCACAGCCGCCTTTGCCCCACTCCATTCTGGGAAGGGCCTGCTGGGTGCTTTGTTCTTGGTGCTGACTGTGGTAGCTTGGTGTAACTGATGCCATCTTGTGCCCTGTTTGACCCAAAAGAGTGAAAAATTACTCAGGGTACAAGTCCAATGAGCAAAACAGAATGAGCTGAACCCACAAGACAGAAAAATTAACCTGCTCGACAAAGAAGCAGGATTCAGGTTTCAACCAAAATTAATGGAAGATTCTAGCTCAAGTGTTTCCAACAGGATGTCTTGCTTTGCAGTTTTCTGCTTTAAATGTCCTGCAACCCTCCAGTTCGGGGCCACTGGTTCTGACTCTGAAATAGGGGTCTGCAGATGGTTGCTGAGCTCAGCTAATAAAAGCCCCAAATTTTTCAGTTTGGCTGCTTGGATTCCTATATTGTTTATGAACCCACCTCAATGATGAGCCCAGCTTTGTGATCAGAGAGAGCTGGATTCTCTTCTACCCACATGACTTACTAGGACAGACATCTGAACTTTAAGAAGGGCAGTGTTCCCCATCTGAAAAATTATAAGCTATTGAAGTGTGAACCTCTTCCTAGGATTGTTGGGATAGTCTACATAACACAGTTAGTGTTGAACCATTAGCACAGTAATGTAGCGATATGAGGTAAACTAAAAAAATACTATAGGTGACCGCTAAAACTCACGGCTGTCTCAGAGACTGTGCAGTGAGGTCGGAGGCTGGAAGACCGATATTGTAATGTGTGCCCATTCCATGATGGCGTCACCTCTGGGGAGAGGATGTGAATAATATTTGTGGCTTAAATTCAGCAAGTAAAATGTTAACCACGCATTTTGTACCGCATCTTAAGAAAGTGGTAGCTACCTCACAACAATAGTGATAATTACCCAATCAACATATATACAATGTCTTATGCCCATAATTATCGTAGTCAATATAAAATAATCAGTATGGGTGGGCTTATCCTGGAATTTTTGAATTTAAAAATGTTTTAATAAATTAATTTTCTGAGTGAGTCTCAGCATTAAGATTGGAGGAAAATAAATTTTCTTCCAAGTGGTGCTGACATGTGCTCTTAGACCAAAGAGGGAGTCAGCAAACTTGCAAAAAGTGGGAAGTTCTAACTCTTTTGGGCTCAGGAGAGTTCCTTCTGTGTAGGAATATGGTGGAATATATGATTATCTGGATTGTTTATGAATGTCTAGAATGTGCTCCGTGGAAACAGATCCAAGTAGCAGGAGGATGAGACGGTAGATGGCCTCTGACAGGCTCATCCCAAGAGCAAAGTATTGCCTGTGTACTTCCGTCCTCCAGTACGAAGCAAGACTAAGGGCCAAGAATCCGTTTCCCAGGGTGAGTTTGTAATAAAGTTTTTAACGAAGGAGAACTGTGGCGTTCTGTTTATAAAGTGTACCCGGCTGCTCTCTGACATAAGCAGAGTTGCGTGATGGCACACAGACCCCATGGCTGTGAGATCACGTGCATTTGCTGTCTGCCCCTTTGCAGAAACACCTGCCAGCCCCTGCAGGGGGCCACCCACGTCAGCACAGCAAGAGGAAGTTGCACTCTTCACCAAAGCCTGAGCCAGCTCTGAGGAGGGATTTGACATTGGGAGGACAGGAGGGAGGCTCTGCTTGGGCGAGGTCCTCCCTGACTCTGTTCCCTTGTTCTCATCTGCAGGAATGCTGGGGCCGCCACCTCCCACAGAGACAAGGTCAAAAGGCTTCAAGAGAAGCAGTCTGAGAACCCGACACCCACTAACTGGACTCTGTAAGTCCAGCAACAGGCCTCCAGTTTCAGCTCGGACAAAGCCAGCAGTGAAAGTAGAGTGGGCTGCATGGAGTGAGAAGAAGCCAGCCCAGGACAAGGCACAGGGGACTCCACCTGCAGGGCTGGCCTGGAGCAAGAGATCTACGGATCTCCATGAGTTGACCAGGAGAAACCTGGAGCAACAAAAAGGAGGAGCGTAGAGAGAAGCAGGTGCACATCGAGGAGGCACTGGGTGCAGCGACAGAGAAGGCCAGCAACCTCCTGGGTGGAAGAACTGACGCCCTCAGACAGCAGCTCCAGGTGTGCAGTGCTGCTGGCCCGGCCTGGGAAACTCTGCCTTCTTTCCTGTGGCTGCTGCCTGGTCTGACCTTGTAAACATGAGAGCAAAAGTTAACCAGCGAGCAAGACAAGAAGAGCAGGTGGGTGCCCCCAGGGCGGTGGCTGCCTCCCTCTGTTGGCTGGACGTCTGTCCTTGAGGTAGACCCCGGAAGTCTGCACAGTGACAGAAGATGGATAGGGCAGGTGCGTTCCCCCATTCTGCACCTGATATTGGAAATAAGACTTTTCCCCATGACTACAAAGGAACAGAGAAGCCATGGGACTCAACGGATGTTTTATCCTGGCAGAGTGCGAACCAGTCCCAGCTGCACCACTTGGAAGGAAGGTGACCAGGGACGCGGTGCAGCTGGGAGCTCCTGCTGTAGGCTGCGTCCTCTGGAGCACGGGCCGACCATCCAGTACACACTGGGCGACACCCACTGGGCGTGGGAATCTCTGCCGAGTTACTGCGGAGCCGTGGCATGGGCTCACGGAGCCCAAGTGGGACAGGAAACATCACATCCAGGCTTCAGCCTGTTGAGTCACTCGATATGGTTTTACTCACACAGTGAATGCTTTGCACACCGTGCGCATGCGGAATCCAAGCGTGGACAGAGTGGTGACATCCAGAGGAGCGTTCCCTGTCCCTGCTTAGCGACAGTGTCAGGGTGGGGCTCATCCTCCAGGCAGCACCTTGTCCTGAGATTCTTGAAAAGCAGGAGCGTTTCATCAGTCTCCTCTTCTGAGAGTGAAGGGAAATTGCAAAGAACCCAGCACAATGTTACAATGGCAGCTCCAGATGGTGGTTACACAGAGGTCCCTGCAATCCAGTAGCAGCCAGTATTGTCAGCATCTGTTTCTGCTCAGGAGACCTAAGACTTGGAACTCAGCTCCATGAAGGGCCCCCACCAGTAGGGAGATGGAGCCACCGAGCCCAAGGAAGGACAGGAAGGACGCAGCTGTACCCGGAGGGTGTCTGCAGCTTGGTTTCCAAGATCCCCTGACCCTTACACCTATATACCACCTATGATTTCATGCAGTTTATACCAAGTAGGCCACCCAAAAATCTGTCTAGTGCTTGGAAGAGAATTAATTTAGTGGCCCTCATAAGATAATTTTTAGCCAATAAACCAGAAAAGTTCAAAGGAACAGCAGGAGCAATCCCGATAGCTCAAGTTTCCCGGGCACATTAGCAATGCAGCGGTAAAGAGCAAGGGAGGCATAGTGTGACGGCACAATCTGGAGTTTGGCCAGAAATGCAGCGCAGATGGGAGAGATGGGGAAACGACGCCAAGCTTAGCAAAGCAAAGCTTCCTAGCATAACTTGCACAGGAACCAAGCACAGAGACACAGCGCTGTGGACAAATGCAGTGATTGTTTAAATATTGTTTTAAAATTATAGTAGAACGTACATTTCCATGAACCGCCTTCAGAGTACTCCCTCAAGCTTCAAAGAAGCTCATCGCATCATTCTTTTACTTTCTGAAGCTGTTCTGGAGGGTTTTTTTGTACCGGGAATCAAAGTCACAACTATGTACTTGCAAGGCAGGTGCTTATGCTACTGAGCTAAATCTCTGGCCCTGTAGTTCTCTTTCACGAGTGTCTTCAGTTGCACTGTTGCTGCTACCCTGCTGTCCTGAATCTATTCAAAACGTTTGCTTCTTGGAGCTGGGGATTTAGTTCAGTGGCATAAGTGTCCTCCTGGCAAGTGTGAGGTCATGAGTTCAATCCCTGGTACCAAAAAGAAACAAACAAACAAACAAACAAACAAACCTGTGCTTCTCATGGCCATTTTGACTTAGGAGAAGAGTCAGCAGTGACTGCAGACCGGTGAAGCAGGCGGATGAGGACACACGGCAGTGGCCCTGGGAGCCTCTCACTGGACGACGCTCAGCAGCAGCTGTGACACTAGTTTTGATCCTGCCTCAGAGAGACACTCAGGAAAGAGGACCTCCAGAACTGCTTCAAAGTGGCAAGCACAAGGAGACAGGTGTGCGCAGAGCCACAGGCCACGTTTGGAGGGAGGTCACCGTGCAAGGGCAGTTAGTGAGGAACGGGCAGCGTAGGGCCTGACCGGGGTGGCCAGTGTAACACAGACAACCGCGTGCTTCCTCACCAGATGGGACGTCCTGGGGGAGGCTGCCCTGTGTGAGACCTTTGCATACTTTTGCCAAGTGCCCATAGATCCCCTGGACCTTGGCTCACTGCAGAAACGAAGGCTCAGACCCTGATTGCAGCAATGCGAGAAACGGTTATTTAGAGAAAATCAGCTTTTTGTAAAGATGGGCAGAGCCAAGCCAGCAGGCTGCAAACCTCAGCTCCCAAGCTTCTCCTGCCACACCGCTCCCAGTTAGACCGTCCCCACTTCTGCATGTCATTAATCAACCTCTGCTTCGCCTTACTCTCTTTTTCTGAGTTCCTTCTGCTGGGTCAAGGACGAACTGCCTTCCTCAGTTTCCACTCAGGGTGTCTTTGGCTCTGAGTCAACAGCCCCTCTCCAGCCTTCATCAGGCTGTAGGGTAGGAACCCAAGAAATGGGGAGTCATGCCTCCAGAGGCCCCTCGGCCCCCACCATGATGGGACAGTAGGTGGTTTCCTGCTGTGTGTCCTAGCAGCTCCTCGGGGTCATTTCTTTTCTCTAGCCCTTCATGTTTTTGTGGGTCGTGTCAGGGAAGAATCCAAAGCGCTGATGCATTCCTGTGTCTGGGGGTGGGACCAGGACCCAGTGAGATGCCGCTCAGAGCCCAAGGACCAAGAAGCTGAGCAGGACCCCTGCCCTCCCATTCCAGGGCCACAGCTGCCTTTCTCCAAAATGATTTCTGGAACCGCAATTCTGCCAGGATGAGCCACGATCCTCGTCTGCTGTACTCAGCACACTCAGTTCACTTCCAGCACTGTAGATGAAACACCTCGTACTCCTACAGCATCGCTAAGAGCCCCAACCAACATTAACCCTTAGTGGTGCTTTTGTTTTAGCCTAACAAACATCTCTCTCTGGGTCTAGCCAGTTGCCTGAAATTTGACCGCACACTTACGGAGTGTGTGTCAAAATTCTAAGAGCATTGCTCCCTAGTATTATTTTAAGTGACAATTTGCTTTTATATTTAAAAGGTTGCTCATTGTAGTAAACACCCAAAATAGTACAAACCACAGCATACGCACTGCTGAGCCTCAGTCTTCAATATAATCAGAATCCAGAGATGGATACAGATGGCTATGGTTTCCGGGAAGAAGAGAGAGAGGGTAAGTTTGTGTCCTAGAGAGCGAACTTGGAGGGCGAGGCTGACCACGTTCCTCTCAGCTGGGAGGGCGCGGGATCTCAGCCTATTGCACAAGCACACAGACACACACATACCGGACAGTGCTGTCCTGAGTGACATTGGGGAAAGTTCTCTCCAACCTGATTAATAGCACCTCCTTCTCTTGGTGGAAATCTTTAGTGTGTAATTCAACTGGACTGTTAACTCTCAGGATTATCACATTGTAACTGTTTGGATCATCAGCCATTACACTGTCTTACACACATGCATGTGTACATGTACATGCAGAAATCCCAAATCTGCTTTCTCCCATGCTGCACCAGGGCAATGGGGACCCTGGGACGCCGCCCATGTGTGCAGATGTGACTTCCTGCCATCAGCCAGCCCACAGTGTGCCAAGATGGCACAGCAGGAAAAGCCATTTCATAAAAACTACCAGGCATCAAACGCTAACATTATTTCTCTGCTCTTTCCCTACATAAGTGAAAATCGCCATTTCCCTTTCCAGTCTTCTGCAGGGTTGGCCTACAGTGCGAACCGTCTGCAGACTCCCGGCTTCCTCGGTTCCTTCGGTCTTATCTGCTCCCGCTGCGCCTTATCCCCGTCACCCCTCACAGTCTCACAGCTTCTCCGAGGTCTAGTACAGCATCTGCCTCATCTTCTTCTCCTTCATGAATTTTGCTTAGTTCTTAGAGACCTAAATCTGTGCAAGGGAGCTGCAGAGGGAAGATAACTTGGACAACATCCTCTTATAACTGTCACCTGTCACCTTTAATCCTAAAGAAAAATAAATCAAATACGAGAGACTTATGCATAATCCATACTGCAAGGAAAAATCATATTTAAGATATTTAATAAATGTCAACTTTAGATACTAGAATTTTTAAGCAGGCAAAACAGAAACCTGATATTTCTATAAAGGATAGTCTTAATTCTTTCAAGTAAATATTTTATAGGCAGTAAATAAAATGGCATAATATTTGGGAACAAAGTAAGCTAGAAACATGAATGTATCTCTCTTTCAAATAACAACTGAGAGGACTGCCCTACAGAAGAAAAGGTAAAGAATCATAAAGGGCAGGCATAGGATCTTTGGTGTAACTTTGAAACTTTTGAAAGTGACTGAATTAAATCACAGCAAACCACTGCAATTTCATTATGCCCAGCGATTTTAGGAAGAACTTCTCTTTAGGAATGCATGTTGCTGCCATGTTCTCTCTCTGCAATCGATCCATGGATTCCCCAGGTCCAATTCTCCTTAAGTCATTCAGTGTGAAAGAGCCATTCCCCAACAGATTGAAAGCAGGAAGCAAAATGACCTGCTACTGGCCTGCTTGGAGTGTGTGCCCATTATTTCCAGAAAGAATGAGGCACAGAGTTCTGAAGGAAGAGAAAAGCAGCATCTGACTCCTGGAGAGCCCATGCATGTCCACTCCTGTCTGTCAGTCATCAGTGAAATGACCAGATGCCTGGAAGGTGGGTGACCACGAGCATGTGCTGAGGAGAGGATGACCCGCCTTTTAGAGAGCCAGGTGGGGAGCTACCTGCCGAGGTCCTCCGCCTCTGTCCACAGCAGACTGTGTGCTTGACTGTGATGTCCCAAAGCATGGCCAGCACAGACCCATCTGCAGGGGAGGACGGCTGGGGAAGACCCGCAGTGGACTCCCGAGTGAGCTGTGTCCATCCAAGGCAGCGCTGTGCATCCTCCCACGACACCGCCCACAGTGAGGGGCTCAGGAAGCTCCTAGGAGCATGGCACACCCAGGGGGCCATCCACATTCACGTGCCACTGGAGGGGGAAGGGAGCCCGTGTGCTCCAGGGTAGTCGCCACCTGCTTCACTCCAGCTACAGTGGACTTCCGGTGTTCACAGAAGGCTGTGGTCACATGCAGACTGTCCCCAAAGGCTCACTGTGTGGAGGATTTGGCTGCAGACAGGCGCCGGGGGAGTGGCTGGGTCAGGAGAGTGCTGACCTTGATTCTGTACCCACGTGCTCCTGAGATGGTGATTTCAAGGCGTGGCTGGGAGGCGATGGAGGCAGGCAGACAGGGGCGGCACATCGTGCGGCCCTGTCCTGCAGAGCAACCGCCTCTGCTCCACGACCTTCTCTTCTCTGGTGCCGCCCCTCCCTCTGCTTCCTGGCCTCCATGAGGACAGCTTTCCTCCTCCACTCTTCCACTGGCTGTTTCCGCCTCACCGCAGGCCTAACAGCATCGGACCCAGCTGGGACCTCTGACAACGTGAACCTTTCATGGTTTAACTGGCTTGTGTCAGATATGCTGTCGCAACAATGGAGGCTAATATGTGAACCCACTGTGGCGTGGCACAGAGGACAGCACAGCTGTGTACAGGGCGCAGGTGGCCAGAGGAACGACCTCCCTCTTGTCTCCATGAGCAGCTGCCCGGGAAAGTGTGTGAAGCCCCGGACTCGCCAAAGGAACATGGTGAGGCCCGGCAGAGGTGTCAGTGCAGACCGGAGGGATGAGCAGGGAAAGCACTAAGAAACCAAGGGTGTGAGAAGATCCCCAGCAGGGTGTCACGAGAAAAAGGGACCCACATTTTCAGAGAAGCATCTCCACAGACCAGCAGTGCTCATAGCAATCTAAATGAATAAAGTGACCAATCCCGCTATGGCATGACATGTCACACACATGCACACAGGCACACATGCGCACACACACACACGCTCTGCTTTAGATGCTGACTTTGCAATAACAGGGCTGTTATGGTTGATACGTTGTGTCACCTTGAGAAGTCTGAAAGTTTAACTTCTCGGCAGGGAGCCGGGGTCCTCACTTTGTACACATCCTCGGCCCCTGCAAGAGGAGGGCACGGAGGTGATGTGAGTGCTGCACCCGCGTGGGTAGGGGTGGCCTGCTTACGGTGTAAGGCAGGAGAAGAGGCTTGTTCTCCCCGCCCTTTGCCCTGGCAGCCTTTGCTGTCTTCTGCTACCTTGAAGTGTTGCCCCTTTGCCACGCCACCCTGCCTTGGAGCAGCTGATTATGGACTGGACCTTCACAAATTGTGAGCTAAATAAACCTTCCTTCCTTCATTTTTAGTGTTACGTGTCTGGTCTCAGCAACAAGAGAAAAGTAACCAAGACAGGCGCTCTCTGGAAGGATTCCACAGAGAACTGCTGACATGTGGCGGTCTAAAGAGCACTGGATGTGTCTCCGGTTGTGCCAAAGTTTCTTTTTAACAGGGCAGGAGACACACACACTTTCCAACACACTGTGGCCGTGCTCAGGCTTGATCCTGCGGGCACCACATTCCAGCCGTGCCTGCTCTTGCTCTTCTTTCTATTTTACTGTGCTTTGTTTTTATCCCAGGAATGGCCTCCTACCCAAGGCGGTATGGCCAGCGGGTCTGGTCTCAAAGATACTCACCTGGCTGGAACCTCTAGGGCTTCAAGGTCTGGCTTGAAAACTGGAATTACGGAACAGTGTGGAGGATGAACGATTAGGTACGCAGGACTCAGTGTCAACTGATACCTCAGGCTTTTCCAAAACACCTCAATGGATTGTTTCTAGGAACAGATTCTTGACAGAGAAATTAGAACTATATTTAAAAAAAAAACAGAATAGTGAGAACCCAGTCAGAATATAATATGAATTTATTGCACAAAAACTTGAAGATGACACAAAAACAGCAGCAACATGCAGCCCGGAGAGAGTTAATTACCAACACTGAGAAGCAGAACTGACTTCTGCAATGATAAGACCTAGGCAGTGACAGGGTGGAGAGATGTACGTCCACTGTAATTTTGAAAATGACATCTAATTTTCTGTATCATTTCTTACTGCTTCTAAAATCTAGGAAAGTGAAAAGAACTGGAGATCGTCTTTCTGACATGCTTTAAAAGTCCACATTGTGCAAATTTTATACCAGCGGATGGCTGGTGTAATTTACCAAGGCTTGCATGGGGATGTTTACCGATACCCAGATGTGTGATATCCCAGGCATGGGTAACCAGTGGGTCCTGCATTTGCACATGGCCCATGTCACCCAGTTGGGTGACAGTCAGCCTTTGTGTGCAATTTCATTAGCTCCTCTTAGCCATCTGCTATTTGTCTTAACTCTAAAGGAACAATCCCTGTAACAATGAGATAAAACTTTGACTTTCTGGTAAAGTAAAAGAGGTAACTCATAGAAAAATAAAATTCACACTTACAGTATGAGACAAAGTTTGATTGAGTGACAGAATGTGTGACTTGGAAAACAGTACTGAATATGAAATTCAAGAACGTATCCACTTTATAATTCAGAAAGGTGAAATATTTACATCTAATGGTAAATTTTCTTTGCTTCAGTTTGCTTTCTTTGTTTCTCCCTTCTACTCCTGTTATAAAAATGACAATGACTAAACAGTACATTTTCAAAATGCAATGAGAAAGAAAAACTTTCCATCTTATTGTTTTGATATTATGTCAATAAAAATAATACTATTATTTAAACGGAGTTCACTTAGCATTAAACCTTCAAGTGACACCAGAAATCTATTCTTTTGTAGGGAATGGATCATTGTACTTGAACTGGGTATCAATTAATAAGATTAATAGTAATAAATAAATAGGAGTAGGAATAGTAAGACGTGTAAAAATGGCAATAAGACTTGTAGAGCACCATCACCATGGCAACTCTCAAGGTAGATTATGTTGCCTGTGAAACTAAGAATCCAGCAATGTCTTTTATTTCTCTGCTGAGCTGGTATTGCATGGAAGAAACGAAGCTTACGTATTTTTCCATCTGGATCGTCTTCACAAGATGTTAGTGCATGGAGACCCACAGATCCATCACCATTAGCTCTACGGAGAATCTGACATAATCAAGGAGAATTGAGAAGGAACACGCACATTATACATGCTCTGGCTTTTGACCCCACCCTCAGAAAACTCCAAAGGAGCCTTGACTTAGACAAAATTCATTTTCAGATTGGAGGGAGATGTGTACAGCAACCTAGGTTGAGAGAGTCAAAGGTCTTTTTTCCTTTTTCTTTAAAAAAAGAAAAATATATACAAGAAAAACAAAAAGTAAAGGAGACAAACATCCACACATCTTGCTTGTTTTTTTTCCATTGGTTTTTCAAAATAAAATTCCTTCCGACTGTACCCAACCAGGAGAATAAAAGTAACTTTTTCCTCACAGACACTGTTGACTTACGTCTTCACGTTAGCAGCAGAAACAAAGTGTGAGAGAATCCACACTTTGTGGCAGGCAGATTCGGAGGCAGGATATTCAAGGGGGCAGGAAAGCACTCAGATGTGAACTGATCTAGGTGCCCAATTTGTGCCACATGGGAAACTGGCTACACAAGTCACACGACCCCCTTTTCCCCTAAATCTGGGAGGCACGGGTTTGTTAATGGTAACAGACTGAAAAAAATTAGCTCTTTTCATTCGCTTCCCCAGTGTCATTAAAGCCATGGTAAGATGATTCATTGTCAAAGCGTCGATGCCTAAAGCCCTGAGGTGGTGGAGGGGAGAGGGAGCACAGTTCGAGGTGTCACTGCCCTGGGAAAGGGGAGCTGGGTCACTTGGCAGCAGAGCCCCCTCCAGCCAGCTCCACCTCCAGGGCGGCAGGTGGGGGAGCAGGTAGGTTGGTGGACGACGCTGGGTCCCCGGAAAAGGACAGTGACCGAGACTCCTAAACAGCTCACTGGGTGTTCCCCACTGTCCTTGAGTTGTCATCTGCTCTGCTGCCATCAAAGCTGCTGTCTCCAGAGAGGTTTGATAAAAGCGTGTTGGAGCTGATGTTGAAGAGCCTTCTTGAGTCAGTGTCGTACGGTATCACCCAAACTGGGACGAGGGGCTGATATGGCAGCTGCGCCTTGCGCTTCTGGGAAACAGTTTCCTCCATAAACAGAAAGATCTCAGATACTTGAGATGCTACCCCGTATCTTCCTTGTTTATCTCTGCCCTCAATAAGGATGAAACATAAACATCTGCCAGGTACAGACGCTGTCCTTGGGGGCTCGGTGACCTACACAACTGAGTCCAGTAACAGCTGACACCTATGGGAACTCGGTGGGGCATCCACTTCTGTGGCTGGGAGCAGGAGCGACTCTCTCGGTGGGAAGGAGAGGCTTCGCCACGACTCGGCCTGCTGGGAAATGAGATGGCGCTGCACCGTGACAGGGTCTGGGCCCCATGGTCACCCCCAAGGATGCACCCCCTGGAGTCTCTAATCCTCAGGGTGTAACAGGACAGGCAAGGGTGCTGCAGTGCCTCCCCACACACGCGGGCCTCTTCTGCACAGCGGAGCTCCCTCCCCCGACAGGAGGAGAGACACATGGGTAAATGGCTTCACACGGTGTCACGAGTTTTTCTAAGTTATAAAAAGTGATGGAGGAAATTCAAAGAAACGTACAGGGAAAAGTACAAAATGCCACCTATGCCACCTCTGAATATTTTGATATTTGTCTATTTCTATACCAAAATAAAATTATTGTTTAATCGTTGGACATTTTTATTGTTAACCTATTACAGACTGACTTCTTTCCAAATCCATTAATTGGTTTTCCAAAATCCAATTTCTAATGGTGGGACACATTTCTTATTTATAACTGTGCCAATATTTTTCCTGACTTATATTGATAGGACCATAAAATATTTAACTAGTCTACTTAGGGCATTTAAATTTTCTCCTGCTGTAAGAAACACACTGTAAATTAACTCTCTATAAATTCCCTCTTTCACATACTTTCAGTGAAGTATAATATTGGTTCAAAAATTAGATTTAATTTGAAACATTCTGATTTCCAAAATTAACTCCTGAAAATTTTACTCCAATCTGAATGATTTAAAAATGTACATTATTCATAACAGTGCCTTAAAATATTTTAAACATAATAACAATATAGTTGATTAAAACTGCTATATAAGTACTATGTTAGTAATTAGTGTATCAAACACTTAAAGATGTATTCATTGTAGTATAATTTTTAAAAATTAACACTATAATATACTTTGTTATATTGAATTTTGTAATAATGTAGTTCTTTTTTATAAGAATATAATTGGATTTTCCCATAAATCCTCACAAGTAGCCTAGTATAAAGACAAGCATATTTTTTGTTAACGTATTTTTTAAAATAGAAAATCAAGATTCCAAATATCTATCGTTTCCCAAATCAACAACAAATGTCTAGGACTTCTACAAATAGGAATTTGAACCCAGAACTCTAAGTTCCTTCTCCAGAAAAATGAATTCATTGTGCTTTCTCCATCTGAAATTCCCGTCCCAGAGACAAGCCTGGCCAGCTGCAGTGGTGAGAGAGGACAGAGTGTAATGACTTCCTCTGCTAGAGACCTCAGTGCGGGTGGAGGCAGCACTAGGGTGGGGTCTTGATCATAGGATGGAACCAGATGCTGGTCCTAGCTTTGTCCTAAGACGAGGAACCAGGCACAAATCTGCTTGAGCCAGAGAGCTATGATCTTTATTATCCCATCTGTTCCCTCTTTTGATTCTCACTCGTTCTTACCTCGACCTAGTCACGGTGAGATTAGGGACTTGGGGTGAAAGCCAAGTGAACGCTAACTGCAAACACAGCAGTGTGACCGCACTGCAGACCACGTTTCCTGAGAGCAAAGAGCCCACCCCTGCCACTCTGGGCAGTGGACTACACACACGGAAAGGTCTTAGAAGTCCTGAAAGTTCCATGCAAATGGATTGTTTCTCACATGACCACTCTCAGCTCAACCCATAATGGCCCACGTGACTTTGCAGGGCTTGGAAAACTGTAACAAACCACAAACTCATCTTTAGGGGCAACATTTAAGAGCTCTTCTGAAGTGAACTCACAGCTTCGTTCAGGACCAGGCTCACGGCAAGGTCCTCCCTGGGATTTGGATTCCGTAGAGTTAGTGTAGCATCCAGGCCCTGTCCCCCCCAGTGGTGACATTTCTACAGTTGGTGTCAAAGACTTTTCACTGCCCTAGAAGTCTCTTTGAAGAAGAGGATGAGGCTGCTTAGCCTAGTGTTCCAACAGAGCGCGACGCTTGAATCCAGACCGTCCCCATCCAGGGTCCTCAGACAGCCAGCCTCAGGGCTGCCCTCGAAATTCCATGAAAGCGGGCAGCACAGGCTGAGGACGAAGGGACATCACTCACGGCCGTATCAGCGCTGTGAGCTCTTCCTTTACATCGTTCTGGTTCAGCTGGTAAAACCCGAAGAAAAGCAGTCACCTCGGGGAGACGGGCCTCTACTGGGCTTGGTACATCACAGCTATTTAATGAGGTGTGTCGAGTTAGTCACTGAATGCAGAAGCTATTTTTTATGGCTTTTATGTATCTATTCTTCAAGTGAACAAATATTCTCATTTTCAAGAGAAACCAGGTAACAGTCTTTGAGACACGGAAAAGCTCTTAATTTTTATAAAAGGTGACCTTTGAAAGATACAAGAAGCCCAGATTACAGCTTTTCAGTTGGAGTCTCTGTGTTAGGACTTTGCACCTTGCTTTGTTTGCTTCTTTTCTTTTTCTGTAGTAAAGGGTGTGTAATGGGATCTGTAGGTGCAAACACTTGAGTTTAGTCCGGTGGTGAAGCAGGAGTGTTCATGAAGACCGTTGGGAAATTGTCTACTTCCTGGAAGCAGGGGAGAGGTTCTAGACTGAACTTCATGGGCAATTCTCTGCCAGCTACCTAATGTGCCTCCTCTCTTTCATGTGGTAGAATCCAGCTGTGGCCACCCGCCTGATGGTGTTTGGAGCTGAGTGTCCTTGAGAGATGGTTAGGTGATGCATGGGGCACCCTCATGAACGGAATCAGTGCCCTTTTGAAAGAACCCTGGGGGCTCATCACCCCTTCAGCTGTGGGAGGCCACTAAGAAGGGGACTCTGATGGAACGGGAAGTGAGACCTCTTCAGACAACAGAGCTATGGGCTCTTGGCCCTTGGATTTCTCAGCCCCTGGCACCGAGAAAGAACTGGTTGCTGGTGAAAGCACCCAGACTGTGGTGTCTTTGCTATAACCACCCGTAGATCTAAACTATCTTTCACAGACGTGGCCTCACCACACAGCCACACCATGATTCAGCCTCTACTGATAAGTGACCGCTAGCACCACCTCCCATGGCCCACAGACACTGCCCTCCCTCCAGGCCCTGCACCCACAGAGTGGACTCCTGAACTTCCAGCAGCCGGTCGGCCTGGTTTTTAATCCACGTGGAGCCACGCTAGGGCCTCCCACAGAAATGTGGGAATGGAGGTCCCTGAGCTCCAAATCTTCACCCTTCTGGCGAGGAGTCTGGCAGGAGAATCTGTGCTTGTCTTTCAGCGTGTAATCTCATGGGTGGAATCCCATGAAGGGAAGTAGCCAAATGTGCTGCCCGATGGACCTGTAGAATCTGATTCTTTTCCTCAGGTCCTGAACCTGGACAAGGCTTCCCAGTCCCACTAAAGCTGGGTCAGCACGGGAATGGGCTCTCCTGACCAGCACACTGTGGAAAGGCGGTCAGCGCTCTCCTCCCAGGCCTGTCCATGGGGTGCTCTTGTGAGGCTCTGCCCTAACAGTGTCACAGGGGACCATGGAGAAACGAAGCAGAAGGAGCTTGGGGCCAGGAGGGACCAAGTGGAGGGCAGCGTGCAACCTCCCGCGTGGCCGGCCAGCTGTCACCTTGGCCATTTGAGCTTTGTCACTACCTGGTTTCCAAAGCAGATATTTTAATGAAGTTTCCTGCAACTCCAGCTGACACTGATAGGTGGTTACTATGAATAAGACAGAAATTCTCAAAGGATAATTAAAATATCCTACAAGGGCTGAATGAAAGCCCTAATCTACAAGAAACAATCAAAACTGAAGAACACACACACAAATATCTACACAACAACACCAGGTAGCTTTGAAAATTTCAACAATTCACTAAATTCTGTTTAAGAAGGTGTAAAACTCAATCATGACACTCATGTACAAAGATGGCAGTGTCATGGCACAGGAATCAGTAAAAATAGAGGATGCAGAAACCGACAGACATGAGACCCTTGAAACCTCGCAGGAGGTACAACTCCAATAGAATCCCTATGGGCCTTCTGTGACAAAAGTGCTCTGAATTCATTGTATTTCCTGCCCCACTGTACGTACAGAAACATGTTTGCATGTTGATATACTGCTTTTTAAAGAAAATATGTTATTCATACATTTTACTCCTTCAAGCCACAAAGAAGAGATCACTGGCTCCACTCGTACAGAACCCCTGAACCCCAAAATGTTTCTAGCCTATGAGCTCCAGTCCTTCATAATTGACTCTCTATAGGTGAAATTATCAGCTCAGTTACTCTTTCTGATGTTCTCTAATTACAAATCAATTATTACCTGGTCTTGTACTATGAAATGTCCCAGGAGGTGAAAACGCTTGATCGTTATCAACCACTCAGGTGACGAGATTGTCTAAAACGGGATCAAATACAATCTTGGAAATCATTAGCTTTGACTGCTCTGGAACTTTTGTTTCTTGATCTACTTGTCTGCTTCTGAAAGACAGGCGGTAGGTTTAGTGTTTGAGTCGGTACCAGGTTCGACATGTCCCGGATACTGATTAGAAGGATGTATATCTGGGGCGATAGCTTGTCCTCTGTGAGCTCAGGGACCTGCCTTCGTCCACTAAGCGTCTAGAAAATGACAGACAATGCTGAGGCTACCTTACTGCCGAGGGCTGCTTGGTGATTTTAGGAAGATGAAACCCATGAGGCTGGGGGTGCGGTGCTTGTATCATGTTCTGGCCTTAGAATTCGCTGTGTGTGTAAATCGGCCCATTATGTAATCTGCCAAGAGCTTTTGGTCACTTTAGTTTTTCCACACTAATGTCACCCTGCATCTTTTCTGCAGAAGTACGCAATGTCTGCTCTGTGCCCGGGGCAGGGAGTAGAGCGTAGTTACCCATGTTGTGCCCGCTTTCAGAGGGGAGAGGGAGAATCACCCACTAATTTCCCCTTCCTGTTGCTAACCTTCCTTTGATTTCTCTAGTATCAAAAGAAACTTGTCTTTCACTAGATTTATAGGAGCTCTAAAATTTTAAAGACTCACTAATGTGCCTTCTGTGTCAAGAGAATTTTCCTTTCTTCAAAACCATTGACTAGGAGCCACGACAAACAGACCATAAGTCACTACCTACCGTGGTAGCTCGGCATCAGGTCATCTGCGCAGCTGACCCGGGAGACAGGAGCAGTCTGGTGGTCCACAGCTTGGACACAAGAGGCAGATACATCATTGAGCAGGTAAAATAAATTCCCTGACCCAAGATCTTCCTCCACAGGGAAACAAACTTCAATTAGAGACTTTTTAAGTGTCCTAGCACTCTCTTGGAAGGGAATGACACATCTGACATCTAATTTTCAGGCAATGAACTTTGCAGATTATCTAGACAAGCAGAGAAACTATTTCCTTTTCTTGTCTGGAGGACTTTTACGTGTTCTTTCAGGGCCATGCAGAACTCCCTCACTAGAGTCTTTGCCAAATAGAAGAGCAGTATCCAATGTGGGGTGAGTGGAAATACTTTCTGTGGAATGAGTGGAAGTGTTAGCAAACGTTCCTGTGAAATGAGGGTGGGAGAAGGAGAAAGATTACTCCTGGGACCACGGAGATCCATTCTGCAACACAGTGACTGCATCGCAAGTGCGGTCCCCACCTGCGCTGCACAGGCCGTGTTTGACGTATGCACACGGCTCTGCGTGCAGACAGCCCTATGTCTCAGAAGTGCTCGTGACAGAGCAGCACGGAGCACGTCAGTTCCCGCGTTCACTCCCACAGCCAGAGTCTACTGGACTCTGCTGTGCCTCATGTCAAGCTGAGAGCTTGAAATATGGTGGACACAGAGACACAGCTGCACCTCTCACCTCCCACGGGGAAACTGACCGTCATCAAGCCTCACAGATATATGCAGTTCCACACTGTAAACCAGCTGCATGCCGGATGCACACGGACCTGTGAGCGTACGGTGTGGACTCTGCCTGTTTTGGTGGGAGAGGGAAGACGTCCTGAGGCAGATGGTACTTCCGCTGACGCCTGGAGGATGCAGGGGAGTCAACGGGTGAAGTCTGGAGAGGAGGACACCAGCATGGGCTCAAGACACCGCCTTTGCGGCCGCCCTGGCACAGGGAAATCTCGGTGCCGCAGTGACTGGCTGCGGTTTAGGGACCTCTCCTCTGCACACCCCTCTTGTGTTTCCGGTGAATGACTGAAGAACTGCTTGAGTGTAGACAGGTTTCTTCTTTGCAGGACTTTTCAGAATGGTGAATCTTTTTACCCCCAGGAAGCTGTGAGAGAGGGAAGCAGTTTACCTGGTCTCCCAGCGTGGATGCAAAGGTATGGTTTTCCCTGATGCTGCTTGGCACCCAGATGGCAGAGAACACATGCGTGACCAGGGTTCACCCGGCCCGCTCACCTCCCTGATGAGGAAAGTGAAACTCCGAGAAGGAAAGAAACCCTCTTGGCCTCTCATCTTCACGGCAAGGTAAGAGCCAGAAAGCGTGGTTGTGTCCACTGTTAACATGCTGTCGGCTGGCTGTGTTAGTGGCTCCAGCAGATCCTCTTCCAGGATGGGTCACAGGGCCTGCTTAGGAGCAGCCACCTTCACCTACGGGGTCTCCGTGCACAAGAACCACGCTTCAGAACCAAATGAGGACAAGGCCCTTAATTGTGGGCAGGATGCCCTGAGGGAGCCATTCCCAGAGTGGGCAGCGCTCCAGCTCTGTGACGCCACAGTGGGGACCTCTGTCCTGTGCTACTTTATACTTAAAAGCCCAACAACTGTTTCTTTGATTGCACCTGAAGGGAGCCTGGCATTTGTCCCAATGCTAATTAATGTTCTGGCCATGGCAGAGTCAATGTTCAAAGTCTCCTTTTACTGTTGGAAAAGTAGATAATCGTCAAGAAATGAATTTTACTTCCTGGTGCAGGAGAGAACAAAAGGCCTGCAAGACGTAAGAATGTTAATTAGAGTTTTGTTCACAAAGACTCCCTCCAGGAGCTCTCTGGGAAAAGGAGGAAGGGAATTCACAATGAAATGAATAGGTACTTCAGTAAAAATGCTTCCATTATTTATTATTTCTATAATGATGCCTTGGATGTGAGGGCTGTAATTAATTACACACAATGACAAATGGTCAAGGAAAGCCCCCGCAGTGGGCCTGGTGGTTGACATGGACTGTGATTAGGGAAAAGCGTATCACATCCTGGCTGGCTAATTTATTCAGCATTCAGTCTCACCCGATCAATCCTCCATGGAGAAATTACTGTAAATACAGAACAACTTCAGGGAAATTCATTCCAGGGAAGGCAAAAGCCATGTGGCAACCCCAAAGAATGTGGCTTTGCAAGTCGTAGGATCTCCGTGGCCATTTCTTCCTCTGAACTGTGATAAAAATGGGGGAGGCCTGGGACCTGGGACCTAACTTGTCCTTGCAGGCAAAGCAGCAGGTGAGGCATAGAATGTGTGATACTTAATTATCCTTCAATAATTCTTTGAACTGAAAGAAGCCAAGTAGAATCTGATAAAGTGTAAGAAAGCGTGCAGAAAGCAAAATGCCTGAGCCACAGGGAGAGAGAATCTGTTGCTGGCTCTAAGAAGATCCACGCACAGGTACGTAGCCCTGGGTTTTCCATGAAGAGGAGGCCCTGGGAGTGTGTGGTATGGGCCACGGGTAGCAGGTGGTCTAAAAGAGCACAGATTCCAGAGTCCATGCTTCTTCCACACTCTGGGGAGCAAGCGTATGAGTAGACTTTTCTTCCTTTGATGGTGAAGTATTGAACAAGGATCCGTCTGTCTGATAGGAGGCTTCTTGGCTCTTCCAGCCCAGAGGATGGCTCCCAGCACATTAGCCTAGACACCTGTAAGGTTTAAAGGTACCAGGGCGTGATGTTGAATGTGGCATCTTTTTGTACAGTCCTAGGGCCACCCAGAGCACAGGAAGTCCCAGCCATGCCTGAGTCCCAAACTTGGGCACAATCCTAGCACAGAGATGGTGCCTGGGGCTGTGAGAACTGCCTGGTGTGCTTCCGGGATGCCAGTCTCACCGCAGCGGTCAAGCACCAGCTCTTTCTGCAGCTGGAGGTGGAAGAAGGCTTCCACTTTCCATATCTAACCCAGGTCTTCACCCTGGCTCAGCGCAGTGGAAGCCACACTGGAACAGGCCTGTGAGCCAGTGGTCAGTCAGGACTCGAGATAGAAACCAGCTGGCAAGCTCTGCACCAGGAAGGACTTCCCCTCCTCCTTGTGCTGAGAGGCTTTCTCCCCTGCACCATGGGAAAAAGACCAGAAAGGGGACACCAGTCCCCCAAGAAATGACAGAGCCTGTAAAGTCAGTCTAAGAAAGGATCATCATCAGATCCTGATCCTGATAAATGATCATCGGACAGGTCATTTCCGATGGTGCATGGCATAAGCAGCTGTTCTGGGAGTCATGGGAGAACAAGCCCCAAGCGGCCCACAGCTACATCTGTGCAAATCGAACACCAAGCACCAGCTAGCGATCTGACTCCCCAGGCCTGTCAGCGATGCCTGTATTAGGTGTTGAAATTGTTGAGGGGTGAGAGCATTAAGCAAAAGCTAAGATCAGGATCTTAGAGGAACATTTCACCAGCGTTAAAGTTACGATTTTACAGGCAGTCACTTAGGGAGTTCTGATGCAATTAAAGATCAGTTCCAGTGGATTTTAATAACGATGATGACCGAATAACTGTTTTTGCTCGGGAACATTGAGATGCATTCAAACTTGCTTCAAACTCATTTGCAGATGGTTCAGGTGATCCACATGACTGCAAGTCAAACCTGCAAGTCAAACCTCACCAATCATTATTAATGATTTTGCAAGTTCTGCAAGGCTACATTAATTTAGAATCCACTGTTTATACAGAATATGTGAACAGTTATTCCGATGTGGAATCAGCTGCTCTTTTTAATACATTCTGACTAAGACGAAAGTGTTTCTGTGCAGGGAACAAAGAGAATGGGGGACATTACAGCTAAATTAATATGAAAATATGTTGTTCAAAATGGCATATAACTATCATAACTGCACGGACTAATGGAGCTCTTAGTCTTTTTCTCTAAAACCATTGTGAAGTTCTTGCCTCTTATGGCATTTGTTAAATCTTGATTAAAAATTCAAAGCAGATATTCCTAAAATCCCATGTCCATTTCTTTGCATAATTCCCTGACTCAGACTTTTGACTCATTTGTATTGACCTTTGTATTTTACCAGTCCATATATCATACTTGCAACCATATCTCATACAGAAGGGACAGATGGTGCAGCAGTTAGGCCCAGGGATGCTGCCTCCTGGCTCTGTGACCTGGAGTCCTGGGCCGTCTCAGTCTGGGCTTCAGTTTCACCTTGTGTAGATAGAGATAGTGTAGATGGAGATTGCCCCGTTTCATGGTGTTTGTGGTGAGTGCTTAGTAAGTCCTATTAGCAGAGGACAGTAAGGGTCCTTGCCTTCCTAGGAAACTCGGGTGAAGATTAACTTCACTGTATATTATCCTTTTTTACTAAAATGCTAGAAGGGGCTACACAGCTGGCCCACCTGCCAGTGAAATATCTTAACACTGAATTTGACCCCCAGTCTTCAGGGAACAATGTGCTTACAGACTGTGTCCATTCCTATTGCTGCTCTAAGAAGCCACGACATACCCAACAGCTGTATTAGTCGGCTTTCCAATGCTGGGACACAATGCCCAACATCCACACAACTTAAAGGAAGAGAGGTTATGTGTCTTACAATTGCAGGGCAGTCAGTCCATGGTTGACTGCCCCAAAGAAGGAATATCATCATGGAACAGCATAGCAGAACTAAGCTACTTAGTTCATAGTGGCCTGGAAGCAGAATAGGGTAAGAGTACCAGAGAGGAAGGAAAGGAAGGACCATAGATAGTATCCAAAGTGCCACCTTCATGATCCACCCAGATACACTCAGGAGCATGGCTTACTAAGCTCCTGGGCATTCTTAATGCAGCCAAGTTAACATATCAGTCCAAAGTTCTTAACAGAATGCAAATTTATTTCCTTACAGTTCTGGAAGTCATAAATCTTAAAGTCTTGGTGCAAGAAGTCGGCTCATGGAGGACTCACTGCCCTCTCCAGAGACCTGACTCCTGTGCTTTCAGCATTGCAACCTCTGCTTCCCTCATCACTTGTCCCCCTCTGACTAGCCTTCCTTCCTTCCTCTGACAAGGACGTCCAGACACTATGGCATCATCTCCTATCGCAAGATCCCTTGCCTAAGCACGCCTGCAAAATTCCCACTGCCATGTGAGGTGAAACGCTCCTGGATTCTAGGGTTAGGACGTGGACACTGTTAATGACCACAGCTACATACTATTCCAAGCCGTTGCTTTCTCTTCTTTCCCCGAACATGCTTCTTCCTTGCTCAGGTTCCCTCCTCCTAGTAAACAGCAGCAGTTTTGCTAAGTGTATCTTTAATTTCAAAAGAATGCTCAAGAATCCGATCAGTCTCCCCAGTCATGGCAGCCTCATTTTGCATTATCAAAAAAAAATTGCTTATCAAGCAAATGCACATAAAAAGGAAGAACAGGAATAAACAGATGTCTCTCATTAGCAAAAAATGGTTTTCGTGTCTTTACGCAGCTTTCCTTTCTTAATGCTTATCCATAAATGAGATTAAATGAAGATTTGAGGTAAATAATGAAATATTTAAATTTCTAGATGTGAGAAACTTTAAAGTTGAGACAAAGGGCATAGTGGCTTGCCAAGACTCTAGATGAGCAATTTTACCTTTCTCTGGGCTCAAATAAGCTGACATCCAAATAAGTAGGTTCCCCTAAAGGAGATTGTATTGATTCACTCAGGGTTAGAAGAGAAATAAGAACAAGCAAGGAGCAGCCTTGACCTTGACTTCCCCTTGTGGCCTCCACTGTATCTGCTCTGGCCCCATTGCTCAGATAATTTGCCCCAGTACTGCCACTCACCGTCTGAAGATCAACTCCCCGCAGCCTTCAAGCAGGTGCCAGGAGGAGGTGAAGAGCTCTGGGGAATTTTCTCAGGTCTATACTTTTCCTTTGCATTTTAAATAACTTTCCAAACCAAATGCAGGACCTCTTACTTCTCTAGAAATCACTAGTTTCCGAGGTGTCCTTCTCAGCACTGAGACAGACTGCACAACACCAGGAATTGGAAAGGAGAAGCTACTTGGGATCATGGTATTTAGAGGATTCAGTGTGTGTGAGGCTGGCTCCAAGACAAGTGTGTCATGGTGGAAGATTGGGCAGAAGAAAACTTCTCACCTCATGACCAAGAAGCAGAGAGGGAGGGAGAAGCCCCTGCCCTGCTAGGTCACAACCTCAGGGACCCCCTCTTCCAAACGGCCCCGCCTTATAGAGCACGTTCAGCTCTAACCGTATTGATAGATTAATCCACGGAAAAGTGTGGCACTCCCACGATCCAGCCACCTTCCAAAAACCCAACAACTGAACACATGAGCCCTTTGGGGGCATTGCAGATCTCAACCATGACATTAGGTCTGTCTTTTGTTTACCAACTTTTGGTAAAAACATAACCTCAATAAGGGAAGTTGACTATGAGAAAAAAAAAACAGCAAGAAAATCATAGATCTGAATGCCCACCCGCCTCTGAAGTAACATGCCTGCCCCTTTGCCAAGCTCCCCACCAAATTCAAAGAGCAAGGTGGGAATCCCAGGCCAGGTTCACCAGACCTTCCACTTACAGAGACATGAGGAATCTGTGTTTTAACCCTTGCATTTCCAATTTTCATTTGTGGTCAGATAATTATATTTTTCAAAACTTCTTGAGCGATCTGGAGTCTCTGAGTGCTGATGGGGAATGATGTTCCCTTGGTCCTGCTCTCTGGGAGATAGATGCTGAGACGGTTAAGAGGATACCAGTTTATTGGGAATAAAGAACTTGAGACAAAAGAGAAAGGAATTCAACCTGATAGAGATGACTCCAGAAACATTTCTGACAAAGCTTCAGCCATCATGGTAGGGAGGAATATCACAAAGGCATCCTGTGAGAGGGCTGCTACATGGCAAAGGTTGCCAACATCTGTGATGGGCTTTGCTTGGCCACTGACCAAATCTCAAGGAAGAGTGTGAGGTTGCCTTAAAAATGGAGGCCGACCTAAGAGGCACTGCCCAGCAGAGCTGTCTGCTAGTCAGTCACTTGGCAATAAAAGGCAATTTAGGGAATCTAGGGGCACACCTCAAAGGCACCCCCAAGATGAATTATAGTGACTTTTTTCCACTCAAGAGAACTTGCTGATTTAATTAGTGAGTCTCTCTCAGGAAAAATATCCCACTCACACTTTGGTTTAGCATTCATTCAGTTAGCAGAGGCTCCTAAGGTTCCTAAGGTCCTGTGGCAGAAGCAATGTGCTCCCCTTCCAAAGATTCCCACTGTTAGTGGCAGTCACAGGTAAGATAGTCATAGGACATTGCAGGGATGCAATGGTGTCATGAGCTGCTTGCCCAAGCTCTGGGGGTCACATTGGTTTTTCAGAGAACTCAAAACCAGCCTGTCCCCTGGACCTCCCCAGTGATCAAATTCCTGGCATCCAGGAGCAAGTGATGTCACATCCACCTGCCCACAAGTCTTTCTTCACAGCACACAGCTGCCTCCCAGAATGCCTCTCGGCAGCCTTGAGTTCAGGTGTGAGTGGACTGGAGATGAGAAGAAACCAAGCTGGCATCACATGTCAGCTCACTGGGAGATCACAGGGCCTTAAAATCTGATGTCACTCTGGAGTAGACAAAAGGAAAGAGGTGTGTCGACCCTCAGAGAAGACTGGAAAATGTAGACATGAGCTCATTAACTCACACTTTCACTTGTTAACTCAGCAGAGTCTTTCTAGGTGCCCATGGTGGTTGTATGGGTGAAGACCAGCAGGAGACCAGACCTCTTTCACAGGGTTCACTTTCTGGTGAGGAGAGATACACATAAGCCAATGTTCTGGTTTACATCTAAAGTGTCCCCTAAAAGCCTCACAGGTGCAGAGAATGGGCATTTGGAAGGCAGTTGGATCATGGTGGTGATAAGCTTACCAATAGGGAAATCTATTAAATTTATAGCTGAATGTCCTGTAAGGAAGTAGGATTGGAATTGGGGGTGTGACTTGCAAGGTTGGATTCTTGTCCCTAAATCCTCACCTCTTTCTTCATTCTGACCGCCATGAGTGAGTAGGTTCTCTCCACAACCACTTACGTCATGTTGTTTCTGCTTTGGGACCAGAAGGCCACTGACTGAACCCATTAAAACCATGAACCAAAACAAACTTCTCTTCCTTTAGGTTGTAGGTTTCATACCCTGTTCCATTGATGGGAAACTGATTAATATTACATATAAAAATGTGTGCATAAGCAATATATAACAAAGGGGAATCCTTTTAAATATGTAATATTTCCTACTAGGAGCCAGAGTAAAGGAAGTGTGTTTCGTGGAAAGGG
Source organism: Dolichotis patagonum (assembly GCA_004027295.1). Classification (NCBI taxonomy): domain Eukaryota; kingdom Metazoa; phylum Chordata; class Mammalia; order Rodentia; family Caviidae; genus Dolichotis; species Dolichotis patagonum. The sequence continues at coordinate 11,172 of PVJX010009338.1, read as the reverse complement.
GCGGCTGTATGGACAGATCCCAAGGTAGGAAGGAGCTGGACTTCTACAACTGCTACAAGACAACATGCTTTAAGGGCAGTGAGATGGCAGCAAAGAAGTTCATGGAGTGGGTGGACCAGAAACTCAGAGTTTGTTGGTCCGTGCTGAGTTGTTAAGTATGTAATGATGCTAACTCTTGGCTCTTTAGGTGCTAAGAAAAACAAGCAAGTTTTGAAATTCAAATGCCATATGGTAGTAAAGAACAGAGTGTGAGAAATGCAACCATTTATTCTCCATCAAAGCCCCTTTTTAACCAGCCACCTTGCTCTTAGGCCCGAGAAACATTTCTTTTCTCATTCCTGTGGTCATTGCATTCCTCTTGTCTCCCTGGAGCCAGCTGCACAGAATCAGGTGAGCACGTTTGTCTAGTCACTCTCCTTTCTCCAGAACCCCTGGGTTAGTCAGGATTGGGGAGCAGAGGTCCAGAATCAGGTGGACTTTAGACTAGAGATTATATATGAGACCCCAATGCCGTAAAAAGAAATTCCACAAAAGATAGAGGACAGCAGTCAACAGAAAGGGAACCTAAAACTAATTTCACATAGTAATGAAAACCTAGACTTAACACTTAGCCATGGACCAAAACCTAAGCTAAGCACAGAGCAGCAAGACACTGAATAGTGGAAGTTTGTGATAGTAAATGCTGTTATTATCTTCATTTCACAACTGAGGAAACTTAGGCAGTTTAAAATGAAACAAAAACAAGGAAAGAACCAGAACGAGATCCTACGTGACTTCAAGGGCAGAGTCTCAGAAGTCAGATACTGACAGGACAGGCTGTGACAAGGCCCGATCTTGTTCAGGCCAGGGTGGTCCTCGTGGGAGCTCCCCAGTAGGAGACTACCTCCTCCTGCCCTGCAGGGTAGGAAGCATGGCTCACAGCTGCCAGTCACTTCTAGGTTGTCCTTCTCACCACATATTCAAGATTTTTTCTCTGAGTCTCTAATGGATATCGAGTTTATTTCTCCAAGATATTCAAATCATCAGCAGGTTGTCAAGAGCTCTCATCCCAGGACACTGTTTACAAGAGTTCACTTGCATGGGCCATGATTGTGCAGAACCTCACAAGGTGAAATCTTGCAGCAGATGGAAATGTGGGTGGCATTTTAACCATTAGCCCCAAAAAGCTGACAATGTGATTAATGACAGTGATGAAAGGGTCATTTAGAGTGGCTGAATGCAATGGAATGATCTGCACTTGTGGACCAGAAAGCCCTCTGCTGAGGGAAGATGGATGTTTTTGAGGAGGAGCAAGGGTGTCAGGGCTCCATCAAAATCTCATTTCCTCACAGCATTGAGGGTTGTTTTCCCCCACACTGACAGTTGGCTTCAATGACTAAGAAAATAATTCTTCACTGGACACCTGTGATGTCAGGTGCTGCCCTGGACTGGGCCACAAAGCATGGAAACAAGCAAAAGAAAATACTCACTTTCATGGGGCTTACATCATAGTGAGGAAAGAGACAGAAAGCAGGGGTATAAGAAAAATACACAGAATAACATGATATTGATAAGAGGAAGAATACATATGTGCAAAAGTTAGTGTGGAACACCAACCTGGGGGAGTGGTGGAGCTCCTGGGTTCTCTGGGGGAGCCATGGAGGTATGACTTTGTGGTCCCTTCCTGGTCCCTGAGCTCTTCCTATCTGGTGTAGAGCCTTGTTCTGCTTCCTGGCCACCAGCTGCTCAGCAGCTTTGCTCCTCTACACCGTTTTGGTGCTTGATGTGTCTGCCTTGGACTCAGCTGGCCATGGACTGAATCTTCTTAAAACATGAGCCAAATTAAGCTTCAACTCCTATAAGTTGTGGGTATCAGTTATTGTGTCCAATGATGGGAAATCTGACTGAGACAGTATAGTGGGTGGGAGTGATGATAGAATTTTCAAGAAAATGGTCATGAATTCCATGCTGCAAAAGTGATTCCACTGGAAGAGGTCTATGGAACAAGAGCAAGGCAGAATGGTGAAATGACAACAACAGCACTTTGTTGTGTTTTTTTAATTTTTTTTTTATTTTAAAGGGGTTAAAATTAAACACAACACAACAAAACAGAACAGGACAAAAGAAAGCATAAATTTCAAAGCTAGACAACCAGAGATCTTCACTATCTGTCATATTGTCTCTTGTTTTCTTCCAAATGGTTGTCCATATCTTTGCATATGGGGAGCTCATACTAAATAACATATCAATCTTTTCACAAGATGTGTAGTTCACTGACTCCCACTTGCTAAGGGGGGGGACACGACACGGGGTGGGGGACAGGACAACATGAGATGTTTGATTCTCAGCCTGCACACCGGCAGGCTCACAGCTGCCCCCCAGAGAGGGGTGGAGCTCCTTGTTCTGCCGGCACCCCGAGTCAACCACATGGTGCAGGTCCCGAGGCGCCAGGGTCTCTCTCCTGCAGGCTGCCAAAAGTTTGCCACACTCACCTGCTATTCTTTCTGATGAATTGACCATTACATTTCCAAAGTTCTGAAATGGCCAACAGACCACAGAAAGAATTCTTTTTAGGCTCCTCTTTGAAACAAGCAGCTATAGCAATCTGCTGGCCTTGCTTAAGGCTCAAAAAACCAGCACTTTGAAGCTCCAGTTTAAAGCTGTGTTGTAAATTAGCTCCACTGATTTTTTTCATTTTATGAATAAGGAAAATGAGGAATAAATAATTTACAGTTTTTGTCCAAGATTATTGAGGCCGTAAACTGGGACGACAGGCATTGACCCTGACTTTACCACATGTGTCCTGAAGCCAACTCTTGTTATCTTGTTAGTAATTCAGTAGAAAGAAGAAGAAGCCTTGTGTCTGGACCTGTGTAGAAGGCTTGAGAGTCCTACCCTACTGCCCATGGCTCACGTGTCTTTCACGTCTCCTTCTTTTCTCATCAGTATACTGAGGACACTGTTGTCTCCTGCATCTCAGAGATATTATAAAATTAGAATAAGTTAATAACTACAGAACTCTAAGAAGATTTTCAAGAAGAATGTTTGTTAATCAGAGGCAAGAAGTCCATTTGAAAAGTTTTCTGTTTGCCCAGAAACGACGGGCCTGGAAAGTTGTGGTCAAAGACAGATTGGTTACTGAAAAGATTAGCGTTAAACAGAAGCTAAGTACTTTGTATCAGGACCATAAGAAGGATGCCTTGAGGGCATCTCAGGAAACACTAGGATACCATACTTCACTCTGCAAAAGTGAATGAAGTTGTTTTGAAAACAGAACCCCAGGGAACCCTGCTTGAGAATAGCCATTTAGACAATTAGTTTCCAGAGATCTGGTTCAGTGTTTAGCCACCCAGGTTCTCAGAGACCTCTGCAGTTATGATACAATGGGGCCAGGCTACTGTTTAGAGGACCTTAGAATCATCCCCCATGGTGCTGGATTTACATGCGCATAGAGGACAAGAGTTATGGGGTCAGGGAGGCTTCCATTGAGGTTTACAAGAAGGTCTAGGAAGCCAGGCAATATGGCCCTCAGAGGACAAGGTGTAAAGCAATTAAAATAAATCAACAATGCAAGGGAGACCCCAGAAAGTTGTAGAAACCAAGAGTATGAAACATCTGTTGGCAGTGAGCAGTGTTTGCCCAAGACAGACGGAAACCATGGGGGCTACAGCAAGCAATGCAGTAAGATCTGGGTTTTCTGCATCACTTAGAATTCACATTTCACCAGGTCCTGGACACAGAGCTGTGGGATTCAGTGTTTGTGGTGTTGGTCTCAGCAGTACTTTGGTTCAGTGCTTTTTTATCCTCCATTCCTACCTGTTGGAATGGAACTATTTACCCAGAGAAGAGTTTGCCTTGAATCCCAGAGAAAACACTGGACCTGGAAGTTTTAGCACCACTGAAACCACTAAATCTTTGGCAAATAGACTAAATGCATTTTTCATAAAGAGCTATGCGTGAATCTTTTAGTGCCCAGAACTGGGGTGTTATTATTGATACCTAGGTGTCCCCCTTGGTAGTCTCATGTGCTCAGAAGTGGAGCGTTTGGATGAAGATTGGGCCACAGAGACTCCAGCTAACTTGATATTAGAGTTCTTCTTTTTTTGAAAGAGATAGTTACTAAGGACCTGGCCTGAAAGACCATATCTCCCTTCTTGGCTCCTTGGTTCCTTCCTTGCTTAACAGTTGCCATGGTGTGAGTGGTTTTCTCCATGGCAGGCCCTTCTCTCATGTCACTTCTACCCTGGAGCCAGCAACTATGGGATAAAACCCAAAAAATCTAAAAAACATCAACCAAAGTAAAGCTCTCCTCTTTTAAATTGAAGGTTTGGGTATTTTGTACCAGTGACGCGGAAAGTGACTGAGACAGGTTGCTCAAAAGACTACTTTCCCCTGTTCCCCACCTTGCCATCCAGAAGCCCCTTCACAGAGCAGTTGTCCTCAGGGGTCCTCCTATTCCCAGCCAGCCACAGGGATGGATAGGTCACACAAGGCAAACCTGAGGAGAGCGAATGCCAGGGTCTTTATTTTTGTGTCCTCTTCAAGCTTGTGTCATAACAACCGTGGTGATACACAGAACTAGGAGGTAGAGGCTTTGGGTGATTCTATCCTGTGTGATCTCTCATATATGAGATGGATGTCCTTAAGAAGGAGGTAAAAGAATGCCCTCATTCATAAGGTGCCATTGAGGAAATTACGCCATCTTAGAAAGTGGTCCATTGCCTATTGGCAATCTCTCACCTGTTTGATCTCCAGCCTCCGGACCTGTGAGGAATGAGCATGTGTTGTTTAGAAGCCACACTGTCTGTGACATTCTGTGTAGAAGTCCAAAGAGGCAGGGAATGAGACTGAAACCCACCGATGAGTCCAGGCAGGTAGTATGAGGAGAAGCACATGTTCCTGAAGCCTGGCCCATGGTCAGCATAAGAAGGGAGGGCAAGGGTGAGATGGGGAAGGGCAAATCAGCACTACCATGGGTCACAGAGAGCCAGTGCCAATAACTCTGAGTAACACCCAGTGGGACATCTCGCTACTACCATAGGCACTTGTTCATATCTCGGTTTTCTTTCTTTCATTTACCAACTTACTTGAAGCCTTTAATGAGGCATCCACCCACCATATTGGAAGACCTGTAGGGTGACAGATTTTTATTTCATTTTTTAGGTAATCCAGCCAAGTCTATATGCCTATGGGTTAACATTTGTTATTTGAATGGGAAACAGTTCCCCACACAAAATGACACATTCATAACATGGCTTATTAGAAAGAAGGTCTTTCTTCACTCTGCTACCTGAGCTGAAAATGACACCTTTAAATTCCTCATCCCATGAGTCCCAGGGTTACACGTAACAGGGAAGTCCCAGGAGGAGACTCCGTAACCTCATCCTGAACTGTGTAAAAATAGTAAGGCAGAATGATGGGAATCTTGATATTTTACAGAGAAAACTTAACAAGCTTCAATTTCAGGAATATCCTCGAATTAAAATCACTAAATTTCCCAGGACTTATTCTAGGGATCAAAAGATGGAAAAGACCACACAAGAGAGGAGAGTACACTTTTGAGGGTCAAAAGAGAAAGAGGAGGGCTCTGATTAACATTATCAAATCATATCAAATATGATTATTAACATTATCATAGCAGGTAGGGTGGATTTTTAAAACAACCTCATAAGTCAGAGAGGCTGCAGAAAACAACAAAAACTGCACTTCTGATAGTGTCCCATCCGCACAGAATCCAGACCTGCGCTAATGCTGTGCAAACTACAGGCCACCTGACCTCCTGGCAGTCACTATTTTCTCATTTACAGAGAGCTCACCTCACAAGGAAGGGTTAATCAGAAAGTCAAATATCAGGAAAAAACCTCTGCCTCCTACGAACAGCTTCCTAGATGCACTGCACATGTATGATCTAGTACAAAACACTCACGTTTAAGGCACACAAAGATAAGATTCCGTGATCACTGCTTTTGAAAGGGTCATGCAATATGTATTTTGGGAAGTAATGCTTTACAGTAGTGTTACTCAGCGACTGGAAATCACTCTTGAGTGTTTGCGATTGCTTCGTCTGCCCTTGTCAGCAGATCCATCCTCATCTGTTGGAGGCTCCAGTTCCCTGAGGGGTAACGGTGGTGAGTCCAGATACCCATGGACTTTGCTCCATAAAAGGCTGGACTCACACCACTGGGATACTGGGAGACAATTTTAGGATCTGTCAAAATTCAAGTTCTAAGAAGGAATCTTACAGGAAATGTGATTTCTAGCTACATTTCCAGTCCTTTTATTACATTAAATAAAGTCTCAGCTTTATGCTAATCCATCCTTAACACCTAATTCCAACACCTGGTAACCACGTGCCAGATTTGCTAACCAAACACCAGATTTGCTTAGATTAACTGGCTCTAACCAGAATTCAGTAACACTGTTAATGTTCATTACGTATTTGGAGGGGAAGAGCAATTTTACCTGTGTGCTTTCATATTTATACTTTTACAAAATGCATGCATTCTCCTTTATTAATATGTTTGTGAACACGGAGTGTTTCATTTCCCTTGGGATGTCCTTTCTATCATTTAACACAGTTAGGTAATTCTCCCATTACGAATCCATTTCAGTCATTCTTTTTAGTAGGTGGCTTCCCATTCTCTACAGAGGACCGGCTTTTGGACATGTCCCACTTAGGGAGGGACACATGTATCACAGCTGCCATGGATCAACCAGAGTGTGTCTGAGAGCAGCACATGTGCCTTTCCTGGGAGTGTGTACACTTCACAGAGATTTGCAACATCATGGGTGGTGCACATGTGCAATACTGATGGAGATTCGCAAATAATTGGTGCAAAGCACCCTTCAAGTTCACAGTCCACCCCAAGGAAACATGAATCTGAGTTATTTTCTCCCTGCCTTCCCGTAGTTTTGCATTTACCCTTCCTCAGTGAACCATTTCGGAGAGCACCTTGTGGTGCTGCAATGGATTGTCCTGGGGGAGGCTGAGGAACACTCTCGAGGCTCTCTGTGGCCACTGACCCTCTTTCGTGAGGTGCCTGTTCACGTCATTTGTCTATTGTTTTCCCTACTATATGTGTGTGACTGTGACCTTTAGAAGAAGAAGGTGTCTTTGCAACCCTGTCAGTGCCTGGAAGATGTGGACACCAGCGTGACTGCGAGGGGACCCTAGGGTGTACCTGGGGCCTTAACAATGCTCTGTAGTTTTACTGGAAAGCACAGAGCTTGTGAAGTTCAAAGTGTATGCATTTCTGCATAAACACACAAAATACTACAGAAAAGAGTAGACATCATGACAGAAAATTAAGAAGAAATATATGAAAGTGCGTTGGTTGATCAGCCCACCCTGGGGTGGAGTATACACAGAGGAGGGAGAGCTGGAAGTTCGGTTGGCAGAGTTGGGAAGAGTCAGGGCCTGCGTGAGCCCCGCGCTCCTGGCACCTGGGTCAGCCCTGCCTTCATCTCGCAGTTTGTGAGTGACTTGTGCTAGGAACTCCAGAGATACCATGGACCTTAGAGGCTCAGGCCCTTAATGAAGGGGTCGCACCCTACCAAGGAGAAAGAGGAGGTAGAGGGAAGCACTGTGGGCTCTTGTCTGCCTCTCTCTCCATTCCTCACCATTGCCCCTGGCTGCTTAGAATCTATCCAGAATGGGCGGGAAAGCTGGACAACAAAGTGTGCAAAGACCCGTCCCTTTCATAGGAACAGGGGCAGAGGACCCAGGAGCGGCAGCATGTGGGAAAATCAAAGGCCAGTCACCGCCACATCATGAGCACAAGCTGGTGACCTTTAGCAGATGTCATGATCCAAGGCCTTGGCTGCTTCTCACACTCACTCTGGGTGCGTCCCCACTCCACAGAGGATCCCCATGCACGATCTGCCCATTAGAGGAATGTCTGCTCCTTCTGCCTCTACTGCAATGATCTATTTCAGATGCCCCCCGAAATCTCAGGTGTGGAAGACGTGCTCCCAGTGTGGGTAGCAGTGCTCACGGGAGGGGATTCCGTGCTGTGATCAGAGCACGGGGCCTCAGACCTCCGAGATGGCAATGAATCCATCTATTCATGTGTCCACGTTCTAAGGTTATCAGGAGGTGGTGGAAACTTAGCAGGGTGCACCTAGTTGAAGGAACAGGATCTTGGGGTGCGGCCTTGGGGACCCCATATTGCCCTGGTCCCTCTCTTTGCTTCCTAGTGCCAAGAGGTGAGCAGTTTTCCTTCACCACCAGCTCCCACCAGGACAGTTCTGCCTCTTTACAGGCCTCCAAGCAGTGGAGCCAGGAAGCCATGCACCCAAAGCCCTGAACTGTGCTTCAGAGCAGATCTTTCCTCCTTTAAGTTAATGTCTTCGGGCATCTTGTGACAGCCACAAAGAGCTGACCGACAGCCCTGCTTCCAGGCTGAGTATCAGGAGCAGCAGGATGCAGTGTGAGCAGCTGAATAGAGAGACGATTGTCCTGACTCCTGGTTTTGAGGCCCAATCCGTCTCCGCTCACATGCTTCCTGTCTCTGGTGGAAAGCAAAACCCAGAGCACACAGCAAAACCTCCTGCGCGGGCTCCGTGATCATTGTCACTGGCTTCAGAGGGCCGAGGGTCAGCTGCATTTCACGGGCTGAGAGAGGGGACAGCTTGTAGCTGTGGAACACTTCCTCAAGGTGACATGAATCGTGAGTCTTTCAACCTGAGGACAAAAACGCAGATAGCAAATCCATAATTATAGACACAGTCTTTTCCAAAGTACTTATGTCGTAGGAGAAAACGTCAGTTTTCTTGTTCTACAGCTCACAGGACACCCAGTCTCCAGAAATAACACAAGAGCTAGGGTGGCACAGGTGAGGAGGAAGCAGCTGGCTCCTATGAGGAATTCAGATCCTCAGGGAGAAAGCCAGAACCCGCCACCTTTCTTTTCATTGCTGAAGGACCATGGGATTGTTTATTGCATCTCCAGGGAAAATGTCATTTAATTTCCCTTTCCATGTACTGTGAATATACAGCCCTCTCAGCAGCGATGCCGGTAAAGGGTGGGCAAGTGCTGCACCCCTGGACACACGAGAGACAACGGGAGAGTGCAGTGTGTCCAGAGGAGTGTGCAGCTCATGTACGCGTTCCTTTCCCTCTTTCCCTTCTTTCCTCTTTACTCCCTTTCTTTTTCTTCCTTTCTTCCTCTCCTTGTCTTCCTCTCTCCCTTTCCTTCCCTCCCCTTCCCTTCCCTTCCCTTCTTTCTTTCTTTCTTTCTTTCTTTCTTTCTCTCTCTTCCTTCCTTCTTTCCTTCCTTCCTTCCTTCCTTCCTACAGAAGAAACCTGGAGCCTCACTCTGCTCCACCATAAGCTACATGCCCAGAACTTATTTACTCATTTGTAAAATTCCCTAGCATGAGTCCCGGTCCCTTCTAGAGTGGCAGTGAGATCTGAGGCTGTAACCCGTGTGCATCCTCCTCCTCCCCTCTCTCGCAAGCAATGCTCTGGTTCACATTCCGCCCACAGTCTTGCCACGGTGTCTGCGGCCAGAGCATCACAGCTGAGTGACTGTGCTCAGACAGATGTGCGCGGTTCCATCCCTGATGTCTCCACTTAATGTTGTTGTGGATGTGAGAGGAACATTCCAGAAGCATTTGTAATCCTTAGCAAATGTTCTCAAAGGGCCCCTTAGGAACACATATGGATTCACTAACTGATTCTGCAATGTACAGCGGAAGTGACTGGAATTTTTTATCTTCGATGATAAATTAACTTGGGGAATTAGGGAAGATCTCACAATATCTGTGAGTTGCAGCTACTTCTGAATTTTAATGTGTCAGTATTCACAAATAATTCCAAGATGCAGAGCCCCAGGTCACATGGCTCAGCTGCAGTCCCCGATGGTCAGCCTGGCACTTGTGTTTCCATTTGCAGAGAGGAATGCGATGACGCAGACCACCGACAACTCATTTAACTGGGTCGGTGGGGTTATTGTTCTGAGCCCACAGCATTTCCACCCCATATCCTCTAGCTGCCTTCTGATATTACACAAGTGCGGTATTAATTTCCAGCTCTGAGTGGTAGGTTCTTCCCAGCACTATAAATAAGATGAAGCAATAAGAGGGGCATCTGTCGAGCGGTCCCCAGACCTCGCTTCTCATCTCGCCCGTAGCCCACACAGCAGAACCAGTGTCCCAGGCTGCATACAGTTTTAACTAACCCAGTAAATGATGCAGCCTCCCCTACCTGGCAACTTGCATTTAGAGTGAATTTCTGTCTTAATGTGTTTATTTCCCAGTTCTGGATGCCAGTGATCTGCTCATGTAAAAACCTGAAAGTGCTTAGCGTTCACTAGGGCATGTCCTGCCTTCACACACAAGAATGCATGGTTCTGCCCATGCCCCCTGCTTTATTTGCATCTGAACATAAATCAGCGTTTTCACTGCAGGGACCACTAATGTGAAGCTGGGAAAATGTCAAAGCAAACTCAGAACTCCTGATGAGAATTGGTTCAGCTTTTCTGGACTGTGATGCTCACAGATATGCCTGACTCTGCTTACTAACTTTCTTCCTGACAGAGAAGGGGTTATCATCACCCCATTGCTCGAAGTAACTGGAACCAATATTCAGCATACTTTCTCACCGTAACAGCACCATAAATGCACTGTCCCTGGTCGCCCCAACATGACTAGATCATATCCGTGATGAAAGAAGGAGCAAGAAGAGAAGACACAAGGTAGGAAAACCAGAAGGAGAGGGAGTTGAACATGAGGTATTCCAACCTCCATCACCTTTAGCCCTGAACGTTAATGCTTTCTCTATCTCTCCTGCTCATTTAGTCATCTTAGTGAGGCCTCTTTGAATCTAGAGAGACCAGCCTCACAAGAAGCCTAACTTCATAGGGAAAATGAAAAAAGAAAAAAACTTCGGTTGTCACTTCCTTCTGGTCCTCCTCCTCTGGTTTAATCATCTCATTCCTTCCAAGTCTTCATCTACTTGAGATGAGACAGAAATTTATAACCAAACACAACAAAATAGGCCTCCTGAACAGTTAACATTGGTAAAATAATAATGCAGTTTATTTCCCAGGAAAATAAAATCTACTGTAAACCTTTATCAGTAAGCAGCTAGAAATCATCACCACTATCATCATCATCACCACCATCATCACCATTACAATCACCACCACCATCACCACCACCATCACCACCACCACCACCACCACCACCATCA
>PVJX010009337.1:0-61427 GCA_004027295.1 Dolichotis patagonum | reverse complement strand
GTGAATGTTTAAAAATTTTAATCATCATTGATGGATTATCCTCAGGGACACATCTGAAGCCAATGCATAATTTCAGAGAAATATAATAGTCAATTAAAAATTCACATGCTGCTATCTCTGACTCTGCCTTGTAAGTTAATGGGATCTTTACTCCTTTTACTATTTTTAAAATATTTTTAGTGTTATGAAGGAGGACAAAAATTGCTCAGTTCACTATACTCCATCTCTAAAGATGTTCTGTTACTTGCATAATCCAGAAATATATAGGACTGATAATGGGTAAGATAATTATTCTCTCTCCTCCTTCTTGCCTTCTCCTCCCTTCTTCCTTCTTCTCCTTCTTTTTCTTCTCTTCTGCTCCTCTTCTTCTTCCTCCTCCTTCACTATGGCACTAGTGATTGAACTAAGAGCCATCACTGGACTGCATCACACCAGCCCTTTTTCTCCATTTTTTATTTTATATTTTGAGACATGGTTTTACCAAGTCATTGAGCTGCACAGGCTGCGATCAACCTTGAGATCTTCTTGCCCCAAGCTCCCAGAATGCTACTACTATCATTAAAGATACAGTGGCAGAGAATCCTCAACAAACCACCCGAAACTCAGCAATTCACTCACTTAATCATTTGGCAAATACTGAACAACTATTTATTGCACCCGTCCGCCAAAAGTCCAGCAGTGAGGAAAGAAGTGGCAGAAATCAGCTTTATCATTACATTTTCCTTAATGTGCTTTGCTCTCACAATGAACAACATGGTGTTATAAAAACATGAATTAGAAAATGCCATCACCATGTTTGAACCTTCAAACAGCTTTCAGATCCAGACTCCTGGTCCTCATTTCCTAAGCCCTTCCTGACTGATCTTTTGTCTCTTTCTACATCTGCTGTGCCACACACATTACCATTTGCTCTCCACTCTATAGACACCCCGGTCTCTCTGCCCTTTAACAGACCAAAATTGTTCCTACCTCAATATATAGAAAGGTAAGGACTCGTGGTTTAGAGATTTTCCTCCCAAAATATCACCGAACTGGGGGTCTCAACTATAAACTCATTTCCCTATGGATCTCAAACTTGATCTACTTTTCACACGTTCCCCTCCACCTGCATCTTAGTGCCCTTCATTCTTACTAATGCATTTTGTGTTCTATGTGTAAATCATGTGTTATTCAGAATATTGTAGTTTTAAATAATTTTCTGTGAATCCAGGGCAGTTTCTTCTATATCAGCTTTCTTTCTAACTGCAGCCAAGTAGTGCTGTGGCAGGGGATGATGAAATATGACAGTGTACTTAATAAATAAATGTTGACTTGGAGTTGAAGCACTGAGATGAGATTAAGGATGTGTTTTACAAAATTCTTCTGTGACTGCACTGCCAGAAAATGACTCTGCATAGTAAAATGACCTCAGCCTGTTTTTCCATTTAACTTATTCTGATTATGGGTTTCTTTTTTCCATTTTAGATCTCAGTGTTTTTTTCTCTTTGTCTTAAGGTGTTCAATGCTTGTTTGGTTATTACTTAAGGATATATGTTATATATATATATATATATATATATATATATATATATATATGTATGTATAACATGGGTAAGATAATTATTCTCTCTCCTCAATATATATATATATATATTGAGTTGCATCTCAGTGTATTTTGAAATATCACTACCTAACGTTAAAATGCAAAACATTATGTTGAAACTTTCCAGTATACATTTTATGTCTCTGTTATGGTTTATTAAAGAGATATATTCTGAGGGGAGTCCGTGGAAATACTCAGAGGCATATAATGTACCTGCCGAAATCATGAAAGCGAAAATAGTTTTACCAGTTTTCTCAGGAGAATAATATTTTTTGGACAAGTTGCCCTTGGTTATATGCTTTTTTTTCTTTAACTTTGTAATCTATAACTATGGAATGCTATGTTTTTCCTCAAAATGCTTTAACTCTTTGTAAGGAATTAGTTACAGATAATCCATACTTTCTTAACTAATCATGTACCTGAGTTTCTTTTTGAAAGATGAACTTTTGGAGAAGTACATTCAGAGTAAAACAAGGCATTTCAATAATGTAAAATATTTGTTGCTTAATTTTTGCAAACCATTTATTTTTAAGAATTGTTGAAAAGCTTTTCTCTAAAGTTCAAAAATACTAGTTATTTTTTATATGGACTGTGTTTGTTATCTGGGTCTGACACAACAAAATATCACCAAATGGATAGTTTAAATAACAGAATCATATTGCCTCAGAAATTTGTCTCAGAAGACTAAAATCAAGATGTTAGCAGAGGGGTTGAAGGTATAACTAAATGGCATGCATGTGGTCCTAGGTTTAATTAATCCCCATGATTTCTTGAGAATATATCTATATCTATATATCAAACATACTCATATACATATATCCATCTTCCTTTTGTATCTTGTCACATCTTGTCTCTACGCATCTGTCTCCAAATTTCTCTTTTCCCTTAGGCTACCAGACCACTTTTATTGGATTAGATCCTACCTTCCTGACCTCATTTAAACTTTATTATCTCTGTAAAGTTCCTATCTCTAAATAAGATCCCATTCTGAGGTACTCGAGATTAAGACAACTCAACCTATAACGCTTGTGTTATAGTTTGGATGTGGAGTGGACTAAAGGCTTGGTTGTCACTCTTTGGGAACTGGTGGGAGGTAGTGGCATCTAGGGGGGAGATGTTGGGGCCTGGTGGAAGAAGGTTAGAAGATTAGGACATGGGGGTGTGCCCTGAAGAGGATATTGAATTCTAGACTCTCTGTCCCTCTCTCTGTTTCGCTCTCTCTCTGTGTCTCTCTGTCTCTGTCTCTGTCTCTGTCTCTGTCTCTCCCTCTCCCCTCTGTTTCCATAGGTGAACTGCTTTGCTCTATCACATCTTCCTTACCTCTGAATCAAAACCTCTGAAATTGAGACAAAACAAACCATTCCTCACAGGGCAAGTTGGGACATGCCTGTAATCCAAGTGCGTGGAAGGCTGAGGCAGGAGGATCACTATCACCATGAGTTTGAGACCAGTTTGGGCTACATAGTGAGTTCAAAGTCAGCCTAAACTACACAGCGAGACACTGTTTCCAACACAAAACAAAACAAAAACACAAGGGGAGAAATTATTCCTCATATAATTTGATCTTTTCATGTATTTTGTCATTTCAATGATCTAATTTTTTAACATCACTTATTTTTCTTAAATTACTTAACCTGTTCATGGTATTTAAATAGACTTTAAATTATTGAGAGTTTTAATATTGTGCTTCCTACATAGACACAATGTAGAAGTAGAAACAAAATTTCTGTTAATATGCTAACTTTATCAATGATCTTATGTAGGAAAAAACATCCTGAAATAAGAAGCAATCTTACCTGAACAGTTGAAAGAGGGAGATGTTAAGCTGCCCTTTCCAGTGCTCCAATTGCCCTTCTTCATCATTCCTATGGCCATCTTGTCTGTTTTAAATTAGTATCTTTTCTATGTAAAGAAATACAAAAATTCATTTAATTAAAGCTCATAAAAATTCATTTAATGATATAGTAGATGTAACACAATCTACAATAGTATGATTTAACACAAAATTCCTTTAGAAATCATTTCATGACGTTTCATTTGGGCTTTTTCTTTTTGTAAAATCACCAGAGAGTTCTTTAATTTTTTACAAAGCAGAGCCATCTGCTTCAGATATGACAGTTAAGATTCACCTTAAGTGATCTTACATCTGAAGACATTTTAACTAAGTCACAAAATTTTCTAGTAGAATCACTTTAGTTTCTTAATTATATTTTTAAAAGTATACATTACATGTATCTTATTTACACTATTTTACTTAATAAAAACATTATTTCTTTTTGGAAGTTTCATCTTCCTTCAAATTTTAATTTAACATCAATTTGTAACTTAACGTCATTACTTTGATTATTTTCTTTTGTCCTTTTAGGAGTCTTTTCTATTTTATTATCTTTTATGCTTCAGTATTTTTGGTAAAAATACCTCAATTTTATATCCCAATGTAAAGTATAATATCAAGTATTAAAATTCATGCAAAAAAAGAAAAACTTGAAATCATTCTAAATCTATCATCCAAAGCAAATATTATAAACATTTGGGTGAACATAATTAGAGGCATATTTACTTATCTATCCCTTTATTCATTCTCTTTCAAAATATAAATTTACAGAGTCATTACAAGTCATAATGACTATCAACAGTCCTAAAGAATTAGGCTATTTTCACTGACAATATTAATAGATCAGTGAAACTACTATGTAAGTACTGTAATGAGGGAAATACACTGTGCATTGCCAACAGCCCTAGAATTTACAGCATGGAGTAAACCAAATGTGAATTATGTAACTTTTTAAACAATAATACATTGATAATGGCTAATGCATTGGAGCCAATGTAGCAAACTAATCCAAGACATTAATGATGGAGTGCTGGTCTTTGCATTAATGAGTTAAAGATAACTTTGGACTAATTTTTGTCAAACTAGAAGTTTCTAGGAAGCTAAGATAATTCTGGGCTTGATTAAAACTCAATAAGCTGGTGACATCTTGGGCCCCACCATTTTAGGTAACATCCTTGCTGTAGATGAGCCATTGCACATGGAGCAGTCCCACTTAAGGGTAGGACCAGTTTTTCTGAAGCTTTGCTCATGGCTTCACTTACTTCTTTAAGAATGGCAAGTATAAGAATGACAACAAGCATTAGTGGATGCAATTTGTCTGGTCATCTCACTTAAGGAGCCCTCAAGAGATATCTACAAATGAGGGCCCAGGACAATTTTCATTAACTAGAAAAGGGTAGAGATTCAGACCAGATGGGACTTAAGTTTAATAGCTCAGATGTATGTGTTTATGACTTTGGCAGCTTCTACGTGATACACAGGAGGACAGCTTTAATCTTTCATTGCACTTCTGATAGAGGATATGAATACTAAGGAAGTTGATTAAAATCCCCATAGCAATTCCAAAAGATTTGTAAAGTAAAACATTTGTAAGTACTTTCTGAAAGCACCAGTTTTCCATTCCCAAGGTGCAACTTTTATCCATGGGGTCTTTTATGAAGCAAATCTGGGACTTCAGGCATCACTGTAGGAGCATCAAGCATTGAAGATTCACTCTAATAAGATCTTATTCCCTAAGGTCCTTATCATGATCCTAAGAGTTTTGAAAAACTTATTCTCCAATCATGAGGTTAAGATGAAATTAACTCAGTTTTCCTATGATAAGAATCCATATGAATTTCTTAATGCTTCCTTTATCTCTTGATCTTTTTTTTTTTTTTACCTCATATGAAAGTATTTATAAAAACTTACTCCATACAAGCACTTTTTTAGGAAAGGCTAAACACTTTACAAGACAGGCTTTACTAGAGTCCCCCAAATACCCAGTGACTGGTATTGTTATCATCCTTATTTTTAAAATGAGAAAACTTACATTTATAGATATAACATGACTAAAAATCGGCCAAGGTCTGGACACAAGTTTCTTCTATAAACAAATGTTTTTCTAGAACCCACCCAAAGATATTTTGATACCAATTTTTTAAGAACAGGCATGCAAAGCAGCCAGTGTGCAGTCATGATAACTACCCTTGAAAAGAAGCATATGGCCTGTGATAAGGCAGATGATCTTCTAGGTCTCCACAAGAGAACACAAAGATTTCTCCTTCTTGTGGCCCAGTCACAGGAAATTCCAACACTGATGCAAAAGCAGATTTGAGCTTTCTGCTCCTAACATCCTTGCAAGCAAATCTCAAAATAAAATTTTTTTGTTTTACAAAATCCAGAGCTGCAGTTTTGGCTTCTAGTTATGTTAGACAGTAAGCCCATGTTATTATCATCTATTTATTTTTGTTTCCAATTTCTTATTCAGAATTTAAACCCACCAGCATCACAATGTTCGAAGTAGACTTTACAATGGAAGATTTTTCCTAAAAGATGCCTCAAAGTACTATATGAAATGTGAAAAAATAGAAGTATCACCATTATAATAATGATGATAAATTTTATGATGCGATAAGTTTAATGATATTTTTGCCTTATTTCAGCGACAGTCTTAGAAAATATATCTGAATTTCAATGGACAGAATTGAAGGGGTTTAACAAAACTTTACTTGAGTAGTATACAGGAGGATGAGAGTAATGCTTTGCTTTAGTGATAGAAATCTAGGTGAAGAGGTCGGTAAGTGGGCTGAATCTATGTCCTACTCTTGATCTTGACATTTGGCCAGTGTGAACCCTGAAAATGAGTATATGTTCTGATCCCAGGTTGTGGTCATTCAGTAACAGAACCATATGATTCAGCCCATGCATACCTACCTTCATTTCTGTTAGAATGATTACATCATGCCCCATGAAAAATGCCATTGAGTAAGATTGAAAAAATGATGAATCATCTGATGACCCTTCACTGTTTACCAAGGTACTCCACAGAAACAGACTTTTGTTTAGGACACAAACTCACTTACTGTTATGTCACTCCTTTGCGTTTGTCTATTTTATAGCTGACAAGCATCACAAGAACATCTAGACAGTGGGTGAGAGGGTAGGCTTTCCTACTGGTCTCTGAAGGACCTATATAAGGCCAGAGTAAGATCTTAATCAAAATTACTAAGATCCAACTATACAACAAGTTAAGCTTATAATTATCTTTGCAAAGTAGCACTTAATGACTTCAAATCCTGCTGTGTCATCAGTTGTTGAATTCATTGAAAATTATTCTTGTATATCTTCTGCTTTCATATGACTCTAACATATTCCTTGATTTTGATTTAGTATCAGTTGGAATCCATCACTCTACAGACAGGAAATGTGGGTCAATTGGTTTCATTTAATATGAAAAGCAGCCATATTTGCTTAGATTTACTCATTCTTGTTATAAGCTTTATATTCTTCAAGCTGAAAAATGAATGAATATCCAATTTTGACTCAAGTAAAGAATAGCACAGCAAAATTTTACTGTGCATTTCCATTCTAATAAATTGTGAGACAGTAAATTCAGATTCTTCTACCTCCTTGGGCTAGTTCATTCTTTCAAATCAGTTCTCTCCATCCCCAGGTGTTTGTTCTTAATATTGGAAAGAGAATGCACAAAATATTCAATCTCATGCAAATTGGTATTTTCTAGAAAAATGAAGCAAAAGTACATTATTGCCTTGCTTCCATTTGACTTTTTAAAATTTAGACCATCACTCCAGTGATTTTTATGCAGAAATCAATCAAGCATCCAATGCACAAACTTGTACCTACAAGCATGTGTACTTTCATCTAAACAACAGATTTACAAAATTTTTGAAGCTTTGTCCACAGTTTTTGTTAAAGAAACTTTTATACTAAGCAACACATTTGTGGCATGGTTGTGCAATTCTTAGATAAGGAAAATTTCAGACAGGGAATTAATTAATAGTGGGTCCAAGACTTGGCATTAAGAACAAAGACTCATCTATAATATTTGACTGCAGAGCAAATAATGAGCAGGATTAACACCTGCCTGTGTTACCCATCACACCCCAGTTTCAACTGCCACTTGCTGACTTGTTACAGGATCCACAATCATCTCCACTTTGAGCCAAGTTATCTATATTTTTCCTAGCATTTCAGCTTCGAACGTCTCATCAGACAACAAGTTGAGGTGAATGAGAGCTCAGCTTGGTTTTTCCCTTCTCTCATAAAGTGCTGGGTTTTTTGTTTTTTGGGTTTTTTTTGTACCGGGAATTGAATTCACCATGCTGTGCTTGCCAGTCAGGTGCTGTGCCACTGCAGCTATATCCCAGGCCAAAGTGCTGTCTTGACTCTTGGGAAATGTGTGAAAGTAACTTTTGTGCTTTACCTAGTTTTATAGTTCATTGAAGTATGAAGGTAAATACAATGTCTGATTCTCTATCATAATTGGAAGCAGAGTCCTTTCATTTTATTTTTTCACCTATAAGAAGAAAACATAGCAGGAAAAATTAAAGTTTATATCTTATACTCAAGTTGAAATTTGACAGCCTCATAATATATCAGGAGTTATCTTCAGATATAAATTGCATCTCCCATAGGGAGTTGGCAATGGGGTAATTTTCCTTTGAGCATATTAAGATTAGCATGATATTTCCAATAAAATAGATTTAAGAGTTTCTGTCACCTAATTTTACTTACACTGAATGGTCAGTTTTTCTAAAGCTGTACCAATACAAACCACATGTTGAAAATAATGAAGAACAAGAGGAAGAATTGTTTATTAGCCACATTCTGAGGGAAAAATCTTGAGGCCCTAAATGAACAGAACTTGCAAAACAAAATATTGAGTATTGAAAAGATAAAATGTTTTACTATTGTGAAAAACAAATTGCCTTGTGACCTCTATATTTGAGATGTCAGCTAATAATACCTTGAAAACATCATGATTAGCAGAAGAAGCTAGAAATAAGGCTACACTCAGAAAGTCATTTCATTTTTTATACAGCTTGGTTTTAAAAAACACTTTGGAAAAAGATGTTTTTTTTTAATAAGTGGTGTTAAGTTAATTAAATGTCTACGTGGAAGAGACCAAATAAAACCTTTATTGCATGATAAACAAAAATCGATTCCTGCTCTGTTGCAGATGTAACACTGAAGTAAAAATAAAGTTTTTGGAGGATGTCATAAAATAATACCCTCAAGATATAGGTATAGGCAAAGATTTCTTCAAAATGAATAAAGTTAAGAGGAAAAAGAAACCTCCATAACTATCATTTCAGAAAAAGCTTCTATAGTGAAATATAAAAGTCTCATACTCAGTAAGACAAGGTGTTAATCCAATAGAAAAATAACAAAACACTCAAAGAGCATTTAACAAATTAGGATATCCAAAAGCCAAATCTACATAAAATGGTGCTCAAATGTATTAGTCATCGAGAAAGCACAAATTAAAATCCCAAACACACAAAAAAAGGCTAAAGTGAAGTAGGTAGAAAATAACAAATTAATAGAAAGAAAAGCACCAGCATATGAAAAACTAATCTCTTGCTAGTATAGGTGTAAACTGGCACAAACACTTTGGAAGACTGATTATTATCTGACTCTGATACATACTGTGAAGGTTTAGGCAGATTGTCAAGTTTATTGGCTTTGGGACTTTCCAGGGGAATGGTGGATCAAGCTTCTGGGTGTTAGTTGGGTCATGGCTAGTACTCCTCGGTCTGTATCTGCTCCCTCTGTCAGTGCTGCTATCTGACCTATTTTCCCATAGTCATGAACAGAGCCACTTTGCTCCACCACTCACTATGGTTCTGTCTTGCAGTTAGCCAGTCTTGGACTCGCACTTCTGAAAATACAAGCCAAGCAAATCATTACCCCCTTTAAATTGTGGGTGTTGGGAATTTGGTTTCAGCAGTAGGACAGTTGGCTCATACTTGCATATAGCTCATTACCTAGAAATCCAAAATATTGTATTAATCAAAAAGATGAACATGAATAGTGTTTTTATGTAGTGGGAACATGACAAAAATAAACACCAGAATGCTCATAGCCAAGCCTTTGAAATTAATTCAATACTAAAAACAAACAGAAGTCAATTTGTGGGAAAATGGGCAAATGAATTTATATTCATACAGTAGAATTCTATCTAGCAATTGAAGTAACTACAACTGACAGCCTCAATAATTCACAAACTTAACATTGTGAGATGGAATCTAAGCCTCAACTGTATGAGTAGAAACAGAAATTTCTATTCAAAAGATATTCAAAAGTAAGAAAAATAACCCATGACATTAGAAGTCAGCATGTTGGATTAGTTTTCCTCTTATGTTTGTTAAATTCACATGCAAAAAGAAAAGAAACAGTAATAAGTAATTCATAAACTGGTTCAGATTTTGTTGTCACTGAATGCTGCAGATAATTAAATGTATCCAAGTTGTGCAAGCAGAATATATTTGAGAGAAGTATTAAGGGTAGTTTGATTATGACATGAATGTATAATCTGTATGATTCAATGAGAATAAATAAAAATATTTATAGTGAATATGCATAAAATCAAACTGTTGATCTTGAATTCTAACATGCTTTGGGGAATATTTGGCCCTTTTTATTTTTGCTGTTCTCTTCAAAAGTTGAAGAGTATGTATGAGAAATATTTGCAATAATAAAACAGAAGTTATGGATAGCTTATCTATTTCAAAAAAAGATTTAAAAGTACACATTTCTCTTTCCCAGCTCCTTTTATTGTTCTAGATAAACCAGAGAAAAATTCAAACTCAAAGTTGCTGCAGTCATAAAAGTCTTATGTCTACATACACATAAAATATGAACAGAGTTCATTTCCACATGAACTATTCATATACTTCAAAAGAGCATGAAATTTTGTTCCATTTTCCACTGAGTTATGGTAATACTATACAATTTCAGCACTTTTTCAGAATTCAGCTTTTTATTATAACATAACCTATATGATAGCGAATACTATGTATTCTCAAAAAGAGAATCATAATTTGGAAGTTAAATGTTGATATTATAGATTTGATGTTCAAAATAGGAAAGAGACTCTTTCCTTGGAGAGTTGAAAGTTCTCCATGAGTCCAACCAAGAGAAACATTATCAAGCAGGGGCATCAAAATATGCTGTTTAAAAAATGTGCTATGCTAAAGGAGAGCTTAAAAATGTTTTAGGAGAAACATTTAGAAAATGTTAAATGTATTTATTAGTAA
The DNA here is from genome assembly GCA_004027295.1 of Dolichotis patagonum. Lineage (NCBI taxonomy): Eukaryota > Metazoa > Chordata > Mammalia > Rodentia > Caviidae > Dolichotis > Dolichotis patagonum. The sequence continues at coordinate 50,749 of PVJX010009337.1, read as the reverse complement.
AAGAATGTGCGAGAAGGGGCCAGCAGTTTAGCTTGGGGGGTATAAGTGTCTGTCCAGCAAGTGTGAGGTCCTGAGTTCAGTCCTCGGTACCAAAAAAAGAGAAATGTGTGAGAAATAAAAAATAGAATTGTTTAAAACTTATATTCTAAATTTTCCCAAAATGAAACATTGACTTGCAAAGAAGAGATAAGAAAAAGAAAAGGAAAAGCCTGGTGTGTTTCTTTGACACTGATTTCAAAATAAAGATCTGACCTTTATCACCTGTGGATGATATAACCTACACTCACTCTATATGTAAACATGAACAGAAAAGGACCAGAGAATACTGATAATTTCAAATTCCTCTGAAGACTTACATGGAAATAAAAAGATCAAGTTAATCTCAGCATGGTAGTTTATTAGGCACGTTTCTTGCTGTTAGTACTATATTAAGGCACAAAAGCTGGAACAGATTGGAGATGTCTCGATTCTAGTTAAATGGAAGTATGGAGCAAGCGACAGCTTTAGTTTTTAATGGCAAATCCTCCCATTAAGTACATTCGCTGCAGATTTCTGCTGGTAGAAAACCAGTCTGAGACGAGTCCCGGTCATCCTTGCCTCTTTTATTTCATTTCTATGTAAGAGAAGCAGGATAAGGGAGGAAGAAAGTATGTATACAGAAGAGTTATACAGCTAGTTTCCTACAGTTTACTGAAAAGGAAGGTTTGTGCTGATATTGTTTGGACAAGATATCATGCCTGTATCTTGTACTCTGAATAACTACGATGAAGACAACAATATGCAATGTGTTAATTACTGTAACTATCCTACTAACCTGTTTTTAAACTCTGTTTCATTGTTATTTTTGTCTTTTTTCTCTTTAAAGAAACTAATTAAAATTAATGATCAGAAATTCTTGACCCCCCTAAAGATACTGGATATATTTTTGTGTATATAGATTAAAAACTGAAATATATAGTTATTTGCACTAGTATATGTTTAGTAGACGTATACGTAATTTAAGCTCCCTTCTTTATGTGTGTTTTTATTTTCCAGGATTTGTTAACACAAAAACACAAGCTATTTTCTCTTCCCCTCTATTAGTTTTATATGGAGCCATAAAAATTTGAAGTAAATATTAAGCCCCCCAGCTCTGCAACTACGTTACCTACATTTTTTTTGGTAAGTCAAGAGTTAAACAATTTTCCAAGGGATAAAATAGAGGTACTAATGCAGATACATTATACATTTTCTATTATTTACAATAAAACCTTCATTTACCTGATGTTTAAATTATTAAAGTAGTAAGAGGTGCTGTTGTAACCCTCTACTATTATGGACCTGTAATAAGGTATGATCAAGCAAAGAGATAAAATGTCATAATTTTAATTAGATATGACCTCTTTGGGTAAGTTATTTTGAGCTTAGAGATTACATCTACTACATATACCCATATATTTTCACAAAACTGATTATGTATTTACAAACACTCCAGTGTAAGTCTTTTCATTATACATAAAATTTAGTGATTGTCATTCAGGTGACAATTCTCATTTTACATAAAAGTGAAAATATTTCTGTTTATCTTTACGGTCACCATAGATGAGCTCCTAGATTTAATATTAAATTTTCAATTATATACAATTATTTTAAGGTGTGGTTTTCTTAAATGCTTATAATAAATTGCTAAAATGAATCTATGGTAATAATCCCAAATAGGTGAGTCCAATTAAAGAAAAGCCTGTTGAATGTCATCTAGCAATATTAAATAAAAATAGACTGAAGGAAGAAATACTCTATTTTTTGCTTTAACTAATTTCCCTTCCTTCTGGACTATCAGTCAGTGGGGGAAAGAATTCATTTAGATTATAGCTGTCAGAGTGGATATCTAGAATTAAGTATAGCTATTTATTCATTTATTCAGTCACTGGTTTAAATATTTGCCATTTACATTTACTTTGAAGTATGCATTAAACTGAGGTGAAAGATTAAAAAGACATGGGAGATATTAAACTGTTTCAATACACCTGACAGTCAAATGTGCTCCTAAAACAAAGCAGTCCCCTAACTCTCCAAGTTAAGAACCAATTAACATAGGGCAGGTAAAGGTATGTAGAAAATTGGAAACAAAGGGAGATAAAGGTATAATCAGAGATATCTGGTAGAAGGAGATATAGCTTGGTAAATGGCTTGTGATCATTCTTATGCATTTTCTAGTTTTAGCTTCCTTTCAAGTAGAAGAATGAAAAGTATAATACAAAGAACAAATTAATACTATTTTGGCTTCTTTTAGCCACTTCCTTTATGCCCAAGGAAAGCCAAATTCAAAGGCTTATGTGCTAGAAATCTATAGTTTTTAAATTGATCTTAGTAAGAGACCTCAGAAGGTAAGAAGGAAGACAATGCCAGTATATTTTATCAAATTGACTAGTGGTATATGTGACTTATGCTCAATCCTGGACTATGACAAGGTACTTAGAAAGTGTGCTAGAATTGTATGCCTTGAGGAAGATACAAAATCATTTAGCTATCAGTTTCTATCAAAGATAGTCCTATCATTAAATATGATTTGTCCAAAGTTCCAGGGAAACTTTTAAGAGTGACATCATCATCACAAGAGGAAGCAAGAGGATCACATTGAGGGCTTTGGGTAAATCTAGGTGGCATTCAGTTCATGGTTTGTGTTTACTGTGAACTGATCCTCCAGTAGCTGTGGAACAAAGAAGATGGGGTCAGGTAGTACAGAATGCTTTAAAAGGGGTTCAGTGAAATTTTCAAATATTGAAGTGAACTTTCCAGTTTAAATAGAGATATACAGAATTTGAAAGAAATTGAAAAATCAGATTTTACAGGAATGTTACAAAGTTTTAGAGGAATAACTTTGATTGAATAACATATGGAAAGAATCCAAACCCCTCTATTACAAATGGTTACTATTTTAGCAAAACTTCCTTGGAAATTAATATAGCTAAGTTGTAAGAACTCATTCAGTTTACATAAAGCTAAACTATCAATTACATTCCCATTCAAATTAAAATGTTATCTTATGAAAACTATTCACTGTTTCTTGATGGATCAATGATACTGGATGATGTATGCCTTCTTGTAAATGATAAATGTATGCCAGAAATATAAGCTAAATCAACACAGGTGATGCAGACCTTAATGCAACAATGCTGCTACAAAATCAATAGCAACATGATTTGGGGATATGGATCTAAAATGAGAGAAGTTCCCTTTCTTTCTGTGAAGATGTGGAATACACTTTTTGAGAGTTTTAATATTGTATTATGGCATTTAAAATGCACCTTTTCCAAATGAAACAGTAACAGAAAAGATGTTAAAAACAAAAACCTAAATATTAACCCCAAAATAATGTTTTGAAAAATAAAAGAGGAAACATATGTCTTTGCAGAAAGCTATAAGAATGTAAGATCTAGAAATGAAAAGATAAAGGATATTTAATTTACATGAAGTTAGAAATCAGAAGCTGCTGGGTTGAAAAGAACATAATAAATAAAAACAGTGAAGGAGGGGCTTTTCAAGACTGTTAAACTAATCCTTATGCCAATTAATATGATGGGTCCATGTTTGCACCCATGTGTGAAAATTTATTGAGTTGAACCTCAGAAGATGGAAGATACAGGTATCCTGGACTCACAGTCCACTCCAGGCTGTTTAATCCAAATCAACAGTTTTGTGGTTCTGTGAGGAGTACACCAAGTATTGCAGGATTGTGTCCTGAGAGTGACAGAAACCAGGCAAACCCCCAAATGATTCATAATTAGAAAGTTAAGAAAATTAATGGAAAGAACACATCCTGGCTGTGAACTGCTGGTGGCTCAGAGGAGGCAGAGCATGCACTATTCTCCTGTAAGTGCTGGATCTACCTCTGGATGGGTAAACACCCTGTGCAGATAGGAGAGCTGACTACAGCAAATTAGACATGGGGAGGAGGAGTAATGCCCATTCTGCCACACCCCATATCCTGGGCAGAAAGAAATTGGTAAGCTGATTTAGAAGCTGCCACTTTCTTTGCCTCATTAGAATGAGCAGTAGGTAAACTTGTGTAGAATTGAGACTGAAAGTTATCTTTGATACCTCTCTTTGCCTAGGTATGAAAAATCCCCATAGTAAGGTATCAGGTCCTGACCTAGATTCCAGATCTCCCAAATGAGTGTACAGCAGAGGTTTAAATAAAATGAGACAAGTGGTATGATTTTAGGGCTCCAGGAGGGTCAAAACTCTCTAGGTGAGTGCGAGACTCTGAGGGCTAAGACAAAGACTTCTCTGGATCAGCCCACTTTTATTAGGACCAGGGACAAAAGTGAGGAAACTGAGGAAAGTGTGGGAAATGAGCAGGACCTTGGGAGTCATTTCAAAGACTTCTCCAAGTAGTAAATTATGCCAATTTAGGAGAATGGCTTTATCTCCAGGCTAACATTTATGGTAGGAGTGCGACTGCAGGAGTGAAATTCCTTCAGCTGCAGTTTCTATTTACTTAATTAGTGTTGGAGCCAAGGTGTCTGTAGCTGTGGCCTTATCTTTCCCTTTGAGGTATCTCTGGCCTCACAGACCACTACAGGCCTCAGCCAGGACCAGTGATTCATACAGGTTCACTTATAATGAATCAGCTTCTGTTGCCAGGCAAGGGGCGGAGGCCTAGGACAGACTCACAGATAAACATAGAAAGCCAACTAATTAAATTTCAATACTTCTCAGAGCCATTTTATAGTGGTCTCCAACACCCAGGTGTGGAAATTACACTTTTTGTAATTTCAAGACACGCTACAACTACAGCAACAGGCAGGAGCTAAGTACCAACCTTAATAATTAGATTAATACCTTGAGAAAGATGACTGTAATACAGTAAACTAAAGTCAGGAGTGGGTGAGAGAATGCCCAAACCCCACTCTATGGGTTAGAAGAATAAAGCATCATCAGTGGCAGTTTCATTGCAGAAGTAGATGAATGCAGCCACATAAATTTTGAAGTGGGAAAGGTTTTGAGTTTTGTGTCCTTCTTGTAGGGACCAACAAAAGTTGGAACATTAGTGCAGTCCTAGCACACCCATGCTGCTATTGTCCAATTTAAGATGCTAAGACCTAAGACAGAGGCAAAAATCACTGGTCAGCCTCTCCCACAGGTTGAAGACTGGAATTTAGTAAGATAAATCCTGCAGAGACTGGAATTTAATACAACTTAGCAATGTCTTTGCACCCTCTAGCCTCCTCACTCCCAGGTCCAGAAGACTACAAATTAGTTGTGGAAATTAATTCAATTGCTAGTCTACTATCCGAGCTCTCACACACCGGCACAGGAGAGCAGAGCTCATTACCTCCCACATACACATGTGCACACACATGTACACACAAGCCAAACAAACAAAACAAATAAACATTAGACACATGAGAAGACAAGGAAAAAAAAAAACTTTCAAAACTCAACTCTCCCAAAATTGATCCCTGTGGCATCAAGTGGGAGGTACGGAAAGAGCCACAGAGCCAAATTGTTCGAAATGATAAAAGAGGAGATCAAAAAACAGATCAATAACATGCTCACTGAGCTCAAAAGGATATATCTAGATAGATAATAGACTTAATAAACAAAATGATTGGAAAATTTACCAAAGACACTAATGAAAACCTAGATTTTTTCAGTTTCTCTGGAAAAATACCCAAAAGGGAAATAGCTTCGTGGAATGAGACCACTAATGTTAGCTGTTTGAGGAATTTCCACAGTGATGTTTTCACTTCTTCTGGGAAAATACCAAGAAGGGGAATAGTTGAGTTGAATGGGACTTCCAATCCTAACTTTTTGAGGAATCTCCACATTGATTTCCACAGTGATTGTAGCAGTCTACACTCCCACCAACAGTGGAGAAGTGTACCTTTTCCCCCACAGCCCCGCCAGCATTTGTTTTTGGTTGATTTCTTGATGATATCCATTCCTTCTGGAGTGAGATGAAATCTAAAGTTTGTTTTAATTTGCATTTCTTGAATGACCAATAATATTGAACATTTATTCATATATTTCTTGGCCATTTATATTTCATCATCTGAGAAGCATGTATTCATCTCAAGATACACATTTTTGGATTGGGTCTTTGAAGTTGGGGGCCTGATTTTCTTCAACTTTTATATGTTCTAGATAGAAGTCTTTTTTTCTGAGGGACAGTTGGCTAAAATTTTTCCCCAATTTGTGGGTTTTATTTTCACCCTTTTGGTGATTTCTTTTAATGTGAAAAAACTTTTTAAAAAGTTGAGATGCCTGTTGTTGATTCTTTAAAATATTTCCCATGTAGTGTGGGTATTTTTCATGAACTCTACGGCTACTCCTATGTCTTGAAGATTTCTACCTATTTTCTCTTCCAGTGGACATAGTGTTTCTGTTTTAATAGTTAGATCTTTGATCCATTTTGACTTTAGTTTAGTGCATAGTGATAGCCACGTGTCTAGTTTTACAACAGCCATATGTGTGCACCCATGTTTACAGCAACACAATTTGCAATATCTGAATCTTAGAAATAACTTAAATGTCCATCAATCAGGGAATGGATAAAAAAGTAGTATTATACAATAAGAGTACTATTCAGTTATTAAAAAAGATAAACTTGAGGTTTTTATAGGTAAGTAGATGCAGTATTAGTGAAATAAACCAGACTTGCTTATGTAAACATTGTATTGTCTCTCTAGTGTAAGACACTGAAAGAGTAAATAGATCCAAAAGGTACAATAGATATTGTGAAAGGGGAAAAAAACTGCTCAAAAGGAATGAACTACTGAGATGGAGGGAAGGGGAAAAGAAGAAAAGAGGAAAAATATATATATATATGGTAGCTAAGATAATTATCCTATTCATTCTACTATTTTGTTGAAGGTTAGTACTTAAATTGTTTGGTCAGTTTTGCATTTCTATATCTGGAAATCTGAGCAACTATTTTGAAGTCAACAATATATAATAGAATAGCTATTGCTAATTTCTTATCTTGTTTTGAAATTCTGTATCATTTTTATTGTTGTTTTTATTCTTTTTAAAATAAAAAAAGTCAGATTGTTTAAGCAAAATGGTACAAGACATGAATGACTAGATTAGCAAAGAATTTGAGGTACCAAACAGAAATCTAGAACACTAAAAATCCTATTGAATATATGGGAAACTGAAGTGACCAACATGGGGCCAGTGTCAGAACAAAAACATGGGTTAGGCCATTTGAGGACCACGGATAGAGAGAAGAAAGCCACACCAGGAAGCAAGTCCAGTCTGGGAACAAGCGCTGTATGTGGGCTGCCAGCAGACTGGGGAGAGTCAGACCCCAGCCCCTTCCAACGTGCTGGCTGGCAAACAAGAGTTACCAACATACACACACACACACATACACACACACACACACACACACACACACATACCACGTGCACATGTGCGAGTGCACACACACCATAAGTGATTGGCTTGTCTGGAGAAACATAGGCTGTGACAATAGCCATTGAGGTGACATGCAATTGGATGCTTGTGGTGCTTGAGTGTTTCACCAGCATCGCAGGTCTAGAGCCAGTGGTCTGACCATAGGCTCAGAGGATAGAGGTATGCAGTGTGGCATCTAGGGGAGATCTCCTTCTGAGAGTTGCAATCATTGTTGTTTCCCTATAGGCTTATTTTGAAGTCCTATATTGTTTCCATTGTTTTGTTGGGCTGGATTTTATTTTCTTTTGTTTTGTTTGGTTATGTCAAATCCAATGGCAAGGAGCAGCTCTGTCAAATATAGCAAGAAACATTATGGTAGCAGTTTTGGCTTTACTAGTGGTTTGTTTTGAAGCCCTTTATTGCATTCACTGTTTTGTTTTTATTGTGTCTATTCTGTTCTGTTCTGTTTGATTTTTACTATATGCAAAGTTATCTGTAGCTATTTTGAAGATACCAAAAGGCATTATGGTAACTATTGTTGATTCTATATTGTTTTGAAGTCCTGTATCTCTTACACTGGTTTGTTTTGATTGGTTTTATTCTGTTTTGCTCTCTTTAAAGTAAAATTTAAAAGCATGTATTAATTGACAAGTTACTCAAAGATACCTTGAAAACAAGGGAAGATGAAATGATGCAACCCACTGCTAGATGATGAATCTAGATTCACTGCTAGAAGACAAATCTAAGGTTAATTGGAATTAGTGAAAAATAAGACAGTACAAAAAGTTTAAGGAACTAGTTTCAGAGCAAAATCTTTTTCAAATAAGGGGGAAAGAATTAAACATAAAATAAATAAGACATGTTGAATTCCAAACAGCCATGATCAAAAAATAACTTTCGTGACACACCATAGTCAAAGTACCAGAAGTTCAACAAAAAGACAAAAATTTAATAGTAGTTAGAGACAAAGTAACAAGGAAAATCCATTAAAATTGTAGCAGACTTCTCAAAACAAACCTTAAAGATAAGGAGTTTGGAGTGAAGTTATTTCAAGTTCTGAAAGAAAACAACTTACAACCTAGAATATTATACCATGTAAAACTCTTTCAAAATTACAAAGACCATCTTAAGAAATTCTTGACCATAAAATCAGTGCTTCAAAAATTATCAAAGATATCCTAGAAAAAACAATGCAGAAAATGATGTCATAGAGTTAGAATGAATACACCAGGTAGCATAAGCAGTCAAGTAGAAGGGGAAAAATTGGAAATAAGCAACAGGAAAATAATGCAATGACAGGAATAATTCAATATCTTTCAGTAATAACTCTCAATGTTAACATTCTCAACTCCCAGACAAAACACATAGATTGACAGAATAGTTCAAGAAACAAAATCCAATGATATGTTGAATACAAGAAACACATTTAATTAAAAAGGATATTCATGAACTAAAAATCCAAAGAGAGAAACAATTCATGCAACAGGAAAATGGAGACAAGTGGACTTTGAACAAAATTGATCAGAAATGGCCAGGGAACAATTTAACAAAAAAGAGATAATTGCAAACATATATGGACCAAACATTGGCATACTTACCTTCATAAAACAAAAACTACTGGATATGAAAAATCAGATAAATGTTAGCACAGTTATAGTGGAAGATCTTGATACCCCATTTTGACAAGAAGTCAACCAAGCAAAACCTCAATGAATAAGTATTAGAGTTAATCAAAATCCTCAAACAAGTGGACTTAATAGACAACTATAGAGTATTTCCACACAGCAAAGGAATATACCCATTGTTCAGCCACACAGGGAATTTTCTTGCAATAGACCACATTCTTACGCATAAAGCATGGTTAAGTAAGTAGAAAAGAATAGAAATTTTATGATATATATTATCAGATTACACTGCAATAAAACTAGAATGGCATAAGAGATCAGAATTTATTCAAACATATAGAAATTACACAATAATATCTTGAATAATTGATAGGTCACAGAAACAATCAAGTAAGAAATTATAAAGTTTTTAGAATCAAATGAAAATGCTAGTACAATATACCAGAATTTATGCAGTCTTAAAAGTCTTATGAAAACAATCTTAAAAGAAAAGTTTATTTCTTTGAATATACCCACATCAAAAAAAACATAACCCCAAGAAAATATTCTAATGATGTAACTCAAGGACAAAACAAAATGAAACCAAGAATACACCAAATCTAAAGCTAGTACAAATAAAAAATTATAAAGACCAGAACAAACATGAATTAAAATGATACTAAAAATTGATAGATCTGATTAGTTGAAATGCTAGTTCTTTGAAAGAATAAACAAAGCAGACAAACCCTTAGATGTTCTTACCAATTAAGGAAAGAAAAGATAAAAATAAATACAGTTAGAAGTTAAAAAGTTGAAATCACAGCAGACACTGCCAAAATCCATTGGATTCTCCAGTGATTGGAGAATCCAAAAGAAATTGATGGATTTCTAGATAGATATGTATTAATAAAACTGAACAGAGAAATACAAAAACCCTGTTTGCCAAACTAAGTCCAAGACTACACAAATTCACTACTGAATTCTCCAAGAACTTCAGGGAAGACCTGATGTCCATAATCCTCAAAATCTTTAAAGAAATTGAAAAGGAAGGAGTACTTCCAGTCATTCTTGAAAGTTAACATTATCCTGACTCCAAAACAAAGAAGACCATCAAAAAAGAGAACTACAGGCCAATCTGTTTAATGAGCATAGACATAAAAGTCCTCAACTACATGCTGCAAAACAGAATCCAAAATATCATCAAAGAGATTATACAGCATGTCCAAATAGGCTTCTTCCCAGTTATGCAGGTGTAGTTTGACATGTACAAATCAAAAAATTAACGTATCATGTAAACCAAAGCAAAGAGAAAACTCACAGAATCATCTCAATAAATGCAGACTGGGAATCAAACTCAGGACCTTGTGCTTACCAGGTAGGCATTGTGCCACTGAGCTATATCCCCAGCCTAACAAAAGGCTTTTGATAAAAACCCTGGAGGAAATAAGTATAGAAGAACCTTATCTCAATTTCATAAAAGCCATTGATGACAAACCAGTGGCCAGCATCTTAAATGGGGAAGGGCTGAAAGCTTTCTAAAATCAAGAACAAGACAAGAATATTCATGATCACCATTCCTGTTCAGTATAGTACTTGAAATATTAACCAGAGACATAAGAAAGAGAAAGAAATAAAAAGCATGGCTATAGGGAAAGAAGAATTTAAATTATTATTTGCAGATTACATGGTAGACTGAAAAAAGTCTACCAGAAAAAAACTCCTAAAATTAATAACCACATTCAGTAGTATAACCAGATACAAAACACACAAAAATCAATGTGATTCCTGTCAACCAATAATTAACTAATTGAAAAGGAAATTAGGAAAACAATACCATTCACATAGTATCAAAAAAAAATGATTTGATTTGATACAGTGTCTCATTATGTATCCAGGCTGACTTCAAGGTCCTGGGCTCAGGTAATATTCCCAACGCAATGGAGGGGCTTTTGGGCCTACAGGTGCAGACTGTCTTGCCTAGTGAATTAAAGACTGAAATGCGGTGGTGTGCAGGAAACAGCTTATAGAAATCAGTGGCTGGATTTTTTCAAAGGAATTGTGGCTTTAATTACTAGCTTGAAATAAGCCATGATCTCAGTGTGAAAAATCAGCCCTGAAAGCCAGTTAAATATTTGCCAGCATAAAGGAAATTGTTTTATAAAACATAGTTTAATTTTCTAAGCTACTCTTACAATGGGTGAGACCTTCTTGAATGTCAGATCATGATAGAATTCACAATTGAAAAAAATCAAGTCAAATACATAGATATATTTATATATCTTAGTGCTTACATTTTCTCGATATTAAAAAACACTAAGTGATATCAAGAAGAATGATTTAGCATTTTTTAGTTAGAATTTACAGTAAGTAATATAAAAATAAGATATTAGGAAAGTACAAACTAACACTAAAAATTAATAAGCAAGTGTGAATGTACTGAAAATTCACATAATGAAATTCAAAATTAACTTTAAATATATAAGATATAAGGAATCTCATTGATAAATAAATATATTAAAAATGAGTAGATATTATAGATCAACTATAAAATTGACAAGTATACATTTTAAATGATTATCCTTACTATTGCTATGGTAAAAGAGGCAAAATATTTTGTTGGTTGAAATGCAAGTTAACACAAGTTTTCTGACACTTGGTCTATGAGCTTCAGCTAAAAATTTCACCTTTAGGATTCTGCTCTAGAAAAAAAATTAAGGAGATTAAGGAGATTATATAAATAAATATATGAATTTTGTATTTAAATACATTAATCATATTTATATAACTAAATTATATAAGTATATAATTAAATATAATTAAATACATACTGATTTGGCACAAATATTTTATATTCATATTTACATAATCATAAATAATTACACATTCATAAAATTTAATTAGTACATAATTCATATTTTCATATTAAATAATATATTTAATGATTATTAAATTATATGGTTAAATATAAATATAATTAAATACTTTGATTTAATTTTATATGAAATATTTTATTTTTATAGGTCTTTGTATCATTAAAATTATTATATATTTATAAAAGCTAACAAGCAAATATTTAATATTTATATATTAAATTATAATTCAATTTTGTATTAAATATTTTATATTTAAGAATTATATGTTTAAGAATTTTATGAAGTATCTATTACAATATTAAATCTGCTCCTATTGCCCCTTTTACTAGAAGAATAATCAGTAGATATGTTTATTTCTGCCATTATGAAAAAGATGAAATTGTTAAATTTAAGGAACAGAATTATAATACATAAAATGCAAACTATTGCTTAAAAAAAGCAATATATGTTGAAGCAAATTTAAAATGTTCTGCAATAAAAATTCTATGTGTAAAAAGATAAAAAAAACTATATAATCCATTACACTTTAGAATGAAACTAATGAGCCTTTTAAAAAATATTTTCACAATATAATGGCTCCTCATTAAATGAAAAGAAATAAAGTTTTGGTCTGGGGATTTAGCTCAGTGGCATTAGTGCCTGCCTTGCAAGCCCATGGTCGTGAGTTCAATTTCCGGTACAAGAAGAAAAAAATTTAAAATTTTATTAGAGGTAAAAGGTTTAGAAAACTATGTATTAGAGGTAAAAGATTGAGGAACTAAGAAAGCAGAGGAAATAGACATGTATTATGCATTGCTTGTTGATTAAATATATATATAGTTACATATATATGTTGATTAAACATATATATGTATATATATGTATATATACATATATATATGTATATATGTGTATATATAGGTATATATAGGTATGTATATATATATATATATATATATATATATATATATATATATACAAGAAATGGATCACCTGAATACTATGGAGATGACTACCATAATAAAAGCCTCATTTGTAATATAATACATAGTATGACCTCAAGTTAATTTGTTTTAAACAGTTTAAAAACCCACATTTCAGAGAGGGAGAAAGGATCTTAAAATTTTTATGCTTGAGATGAATTATTAAGAAGAACCATGTTAAGGTGGCCATCTGGGCGTATGAATCATGAGCAATCTGGGAGTTACTCATGTCTAACTGCTAACTAGGCATTTAGCAAAATGACCTTAAAGTGGATTTTGCTACAAATAGAAGATTGGAAACTGTTACCATATGCACAGTATTTAAAACCACAATGAAGGTCATTATCTTCTAGGAGACAGAGAGAGACACACACACACACACACACACACACACACACACACACAGAGAGAGAGAGAGAGAGAGAGAGAGAGAGAGAGAATAGAATAGATCCCACAATGAACTGTGAAAGAAATTTAGGATTTGTCACACATGGTGGTCTAAATTTGTAATCCCAGCACTAAGGATGTAGAGGTAAGACTATTTCAAGATTTAGGCCAGCGGGCACTATATACTGAGAACCTGACTCCTTCCCAGAAAGAAAGACAGAAAGACAGAAAGACAGACAGAAAGACAGACAGAAAGAAAGAAAGAAAGAAAGAAAGAAAGAAAGAAGAGGGAAAGAGAGAGGGAGGGAGGAGGGAGAAAAATTCAGTATTGAAGGGACTATAGGAAAAGAGAATCTTGAAAGAAAGGCACCATGTTTTCAGGCTTAGGAAGGAGCAATAGTATGGGTAGTGACATAAAAGTCAAGAAAGGAAAAAAGCTAAAGGAAAAGGATAGGAACCACAGACTGCTGAGGTCTCTGGTAGGATAAGGACTGAAAAAAATGTCCAGTGAATTTTGCAGAACAGGTTTATGAGTTGGGCACCTGCATTGGAGTGAGGTACCAAAGAGATGAGGCAACGGAAAAAGCAGGTGTGTGCTATTCTAAGAAATTGTTAAAAAGAGAAACAAAGTGACAACTAGAAGCACATGGACTTCATTTCTTTTTAAATTAGAAAAGATAACAAAGAAACTTGTTTAAAGTATAGGAATGATACTAGAAGCTTTTCTGTGAAAATATTTATTGTAGTATTAATTCAAAGATTAGTAGTTACCATTAAAATAAGAAAGATGCAATATAAAACTTCCAAATCAGGAAAGAGAGAAAAGTGACAACTAAAGACAAATCTGTGCCCTTTCTTTTTTCCCTGTCTTTGAGCCAACTACTTTGCTTCCTATCATTGTAGGACTTCAGGATTGATTAGAGTTAGGGAGATGCCAAGGTCTGAATGTCCTGTTACAGTGTACATACTGAGCTATGCAGAAGAGCACATTCCTGTAATCCCAGCACCCTGGAAAGTGGAATCAGGCACACTGCAAATTCAATCCCAGCCTAAGAAGTTAAACAACTTATCAAGACCTCGTGTCAAAATAATAATAAAAAGCATGAAGGTCCTGGATTTAATCTTCACTACCTGACATTCAACCTAACTCCCAGGGTAATGGTATTAACAGATGAGAGTCTTTGGGAGCTAATTAAATTTTAAAGGGGTAAAATCTGTAAAAGAAATCTGTAAAAGAAGTCTGAAGGACTTTTGCCCCTCCCATCATGTCCGGACACAGAGAAGCCACTATCTTCTAAGTAGAGAATCAGGAATTGAATATTCTGATGCTTTAATCTTAGATTTTTCCAATCTTCAGAAATGTGAGTAATAAATTTCTGTTGTTTAAAAATGATTCAACCTAAGATATTTTGTGTTAGTAGTCCAGATGACCAAGGGGAGAGTGGGCATAATCTATTCTTCTAACTGCATTTCCACTTACACTCAAATTTTTATAACCATGAAATAAAATAAAATGAATTCAAAATAGTTGATAAGTGGACTTCCAGAGTCCACTTTGAATTTTTGCATAGCAAGAGAATTCATTTTTAAAGGGGTAAGCACAATATGTAAGAAGTCCTCAGATAAGAGAAACAAGGTTGAAAAACACTAATTGCTAAGCAGAAATCAGATCTTGACAATTTTGACACACATGTAGGTTGGGGGCAAAGCAACTTCAGAAACTGTGGAATTAAAACCTGACTTTTGCCTTTTAATCTATGTGCACACAACTGTGAAATGTTGAGCAAATGGTATAGCGGTGTCATGGGAAATTGTCAATATTGATATTACTTATAGACAAAAGAGCTAACAAGTTAAAAAAGGAGTAAGCAAACCAACTTTACTGTGTTCAAGAATCCCAATTATTCATTGTTCAGAACTACTCCATATGAATATCTATTCAGCATTATGTTCACTGAGTGTGTTATCAAATCTGTGCCAGTATAATTTCATTAGAATTTATTTGATATGAAAAATGTGTTATGTTTTAGCTTTCTGAGTATGCTATCTCAGATCATAACACAAAATGATGCAATTTTACTGACAGAGTTCAATCAAACACTGCAATGTACTTACGAGTTTTCATTCTCTCGTTATTTGGGGGGTTTTAGAAGAACATTTTTACCTGCATAGTCATTGTTATGATCTTAGTAATGGTTATGGTTTTACAGTATGCACAGACAACTGACTTTCTAAAAGCATTTTACTATTGTATTGAGACATTCAGTTTTAAAGATTTGTGCTAACAAAAGTTTAGATTAGAAACTTAAGAAGATAAAGTACTAAGTAGAAGTTTAGCACACTAGAAGAGTTCAGTCAAATTGGAAATAAATGAGTAAAATAACCCTCTGTGTCATCTTCATTATTTATCCTTTACCTACCCTGCAAGCCTATGGGTAGGGCCTAAAAGTTATGTCAATGGTTTGTCTAATTAGAGATTTGAATGGCAGCCATTGAAAAAGTGAAGTTTCTTGAAACTGTAAATGATTAAGTAACTCCAACTCCTAAACATTTTGCCTAGAGAGTCAGGAATGATTAACTAATAAACTGGAGAAAACCACAACACCACAGACTGGATTATCTACAAAGGTAAAACAAAATAATATAAAAACTTTTGTAATTGATATTTGGCAAACCATTGACAAATTCTTTTATTTTCAATTCTAACTTCCCAATAAAGGATGCTGTATCTCAAACATTTTGAAATAAAACCCATTTTCTGAAATACTATAAAATCTTAATTTAGTACTTTTACTCATTGATATTAATAGTTTACACTCAATTTGTAAGATTTTTTTTTAAATCACAGCACTGTACTTACCAATAGTATCCCCAACTAAAATAACTCACATATAAATGCAGAGAAGTTCCAAAAAGTTCTCCCAAATTCTTGCAAGATGTCATTAATTTTTCAGAGAAGCAAGTCAGAAAGTTTTCAGCCTTGAAAGGCTTAAATGAGAACTTGTAACATGATACTGCAGTTTGAGCAGGAATCCCCAGCTCCCAGGCTGCAGACCCACATTGGTCTGACCCCTGTAGGAACAGGGCGGTGGAACACGAGGAACAGGAGACAAACAGCACAGGAACAAGCAGATCTTCATCTGTGTTTCCAGCCGCTCCTCACTGCTCAAATCACCGCCCGAGTTCTGCCTCCAGTTAGATCAGTGGCAGCAATAGGCGCCCATAAAAACATGAACCCTGCTATCACAACTGTAAGCAGAGACACCGAAAGGACACCCAGGATTTGGAGGCAGACTTGTTTACATCAACAGGTACTAAAATCAGGATCATTTCCAACACATCAGGCCCCAAGATTCAGGGAAGGAGGTTTTTGTAGAGTTGAAAAGTGAAGTATGGAGGCAGAGTACTTGGCTGTCTTTGATTGGTTCTACCATATGCATCATAGTGACCAGCTATGTATCACAGTGATCGGTCATTTCTAGGAGACAAAAGTAATGAGAACTGGAACTACTACCTGGGCTACTAATAAACTAAAATATACTGGTGGGAGCATGGGTCTGCATCTTCTGCTACACCATGAATTACTCAAGCAAAGGGTCTTGGTTGAATCTAAAGGCTCCTTGTGTGAATCTAATGCCTGGGGATTTGAGGCATATCCAGGTTGGGGATGTTAACACTGGGGAGGAGCTGCAAATGCAGATTAACATTAGCAAAGAGATTTGGGCTCTCAGAGACCATAATAAATCAACTGTTTGCAGACGCATATCAAAATCCTGTCAGTAAGTGGGAAATGACAGTTAAGCTGATTCTCCCGACAGGCTATAAGTCAGAATCTGACACATAATTTAGAAGAATTATTTCATTAGATATTGAAATGTAATAATAATAGAAATAAAGTGCCCAAGAAATGAAATGTTCTTGAATCATCCCCAAACCATCCTCCCTGCCGCATCTAAGGGAAAATTGTCTTCCATAAAACTAGTTTCTGATACCAAAAGGTTTAGGTATCACCAAATTAGATGACAGGTAGTTTCTGTTGAAGAATGGTTGAAATTAAAAATGATCTTGATATGTTATGTTACATTATACAATTTTTAAATTTTTCTCTTTATTCTAAATTTGAAGTTTCTATATTTTAAAAAATAATGATTATAGTCATACTACTCAATGAAGAGTCATTTTAAGATAGTTCTTTTTCATACTTGGAAGGAATGAAAATATGTACACTATAATGTCTGTGTTATATGAATATTTTACTTAGGAATGATTCTATTGTGGTCCTTATCTCTCTCTACATATGCTTCACTTGATATGAATGCCAAATCTCTTCACTATTCACCTCACTTATGAAACATTGCATTTATTTCTATGCCAATACACATCATTATGTCTAGTGTAGAATACAGTTATTATCTTTACTACTCCCACATTGTGAGATTTATAGCATATCCTCATAGGATTTGAGATTGTCATAACAAGCATAGAAACAGTAACAAGCATAGAAAGAGTCAGTATGATTAAAAAAATAGATGCAAAAAAATAAAATATATAAAATACTGTGTTATCTATTTAAATAAATATATTTTTCTGTATTTTAAACTCTAACAAGGATATATAGTCTCATAATGCTAAGCTACTCTCATAATGTATGATATAACATAAAACTTAATATGATTTGGTTCATTTTGTATTCAAACACAAAATAGTTTTCAAAAATATTTACCTAGTAGTTTCATGAATATTAAAATGTGGTAATTGCTTTTCAATAGAAATTTAAAACAAGACTACTTCCTTAGAAAGGCTCATAATTCACTACATTCAAGTCTGACAGAGTTGTTACCACATTGGAATAACACGTTTTTTATGTTTTTTGAATCAGGGTCTTGCTATGCAGTTCAGGTTGGCCTTGAGGTTGGTCTGGAACGCACAATGATTCTCCCGCCTCAGCCTCCCGAGTGCTGGGACTGCATGGGTCTACAAGCCAGTGCTACCAAGCCCAGTTTTGGAATAGCATTTTTAAAAAAATAAATCTGACTTATTGAAATTCTCTCTTTAACTTCACAAATGGGTATCAGCAGAAATTTTAATAACAAAATAAAAAATTAAGAAGTATTTAACCAGAAAATATTTTCAAATTCTATCACTTTAAACAGAACATTTAACTCACTGTTTTCTTTACATGAAGTGTATATTTTCATATACACTTTAGATCCTATCTTGAAATCTTAAAGAAACTAGTAGATAGACTTTCACATGTCCTCAAGATGTTTCTAGTGCCTCCCACAGAACTATTACTATCTGTCTGGCTCACTTCAAAGTCACAAACCCTGACTACATCATAACAATCTTCATTTATTTTCCTCTTCATAGCATCTCTTTCAAATTTAATCACTGCATTCTTTTCATAAACTTACTTTTAAATCAAATACTCCCCAACACATTGTCTTTCTACCTTTTTTTTTTCTTTTCTCCACTTCCCTTAACTTCAGAAACTCTACTAATTATGTAAGAGTGTAATTGGGCCTGGGGGTACAGATCAGTGGTAGAGGGTGCTTAGCATACAGGAGTTCTGGGGACAAAGAAGAAAATGATAGTACAGACTACGCTCTAAACAAATTGTTCATGACTCCTTTGTAGTCCAGGTATGGACTAACCTGGCAATAATACACCTATTCACTATACAGAAATGTTTACAATACTACAAACAACAATATGTACATGCTACTTAACTTTGAAAAGGTTCCTTTTTCTTATTTAATCCACATTCATTGTTGAGTGCAATCCTAACTCTATGCATGAACAGATCAACTATCATATGTCATTAATATCTACAAATGGATGAATGCATTCTTATTGTTTAAAGTACCATTCTTTTAGTGTAAGTACAGATAACAGTTTTAAATTTGATACATACTAGAACTATTACATCTCAAAAATAAAACAGGATTAGAATAATTACAAGGTCCAGTCCCTATTCTCATAAACCTTCTAGTATTTAAAGTGAAAGAAAATCCTGTAACTTGGCTTGAATTTAAACTCCCTAAGGTCCCCTAGGACCAGTCAAATTAAGAAAATTCATCATTTTTCTTTTCAGAAATATCTCATTTCTAACAGTAATGTCCAGATTTTATAAAAACATAATAATTAGAGTCCATATGGAAAATAGTGTATATTTATCTTTTATCTTCAATTAATGTCTGTGAGTTTAGCATTTATTCAAATAATTGCTGTATTTTTATCCATTTTAATTTATGTAGCCTGAATTCCTCTCACTTATCAGTATCAGTTGCTTGCATTTTTTTTCAGGACTTCTGTTCAATGCAATGAAGAACAAATGTAGCCGTTACTGTGTGCATACAGAATAATAAAGCTGCACTGATGATGGTGATGATGGTGATAACCCATAGTTTTTCTCATTAAGTAAGTGATGCTGTTGCACACCAACCTCGTGGCATGTGGCATCTGAATTTGTGCCTCTACTAATTAGCAAATTAATGCTTATCTGTATCCTCTGGTTATTTTTCGAATAGTTGAACCACAAATACCGAAATCCTGCTGTTCCTTTTATGAACTGACCAGTCATCTCTTGATCTTTGGATTCTATCACTGGAGATGGGATTAGAAATAAGTTTTTTTCTTTTTCAGAGCAGGTGGTTAAGGTCACTTCACTTTGTTATTTGTATGAAAAAAGAAAATAAACAAAGGCTGCAGTTGTCCATGAATGAGCAAAACAAATGAAGCAATACACCTCCAGCAAAAAATAAACAAACAAATAAATTTTAAAAATTCAAAATGAAAATACAACAACCATCATAATCGTAGGAAATTTTCTCCACATACACCCAGGGTTACACATGTATATAGAAAACAGAACAGATAAACATTCCTTTCTCACACCAACTTTCAATTCAGTGAAGAAAGAATAAATCATTTAATAAGGGGCAGTGGAGAATCTGCCTACTTTTGGGTGAGAATTGCTGCACTTTTGCTTGGCACCAAGAAAGTTTTAAGAGAACTGCCTGACTCGGGATGCTGGATCAGCAATGGAGCCCTTTCCTGTCATGCACAAAGTATGGATTCAATTTCCAGCATCTCTTAAAAAATTCAAAAATCACTTTGTTAAAAGAAAGAATAACACAAAAAAGTGAGTACATGTTAGTTCATCAATTTTACTGTTTAGTTTTGACATATGGTACATGTGTAGAAAAGTAAATAGATGTGTACAGTTTATTAAATTGTAAACGAACATCTACAAAACAATCCTTGAATACAGATTGGATCATCTGCTTCCCAGGATCTCATTTCCTGCCCCTTCCTAAACATCAGTGCTCCTCCCACAGAGGCAACGACCAGTAGGATAAGCATACAGTTCATTGTATATATAGTTTTACCACATATGTGTAACCCTAAGCAAGAGCTCAGTTTTGGCTACGTTAGAAGTTTATTTGATTAAAGTTGGACTGTATTATTTAAGTATGTCTTCATTTTTTTCAGAATTATAGCTGTGAGACAAATCTGCATGATTTTCTACATCCACGTTTTGCCACTGACAGTAGGTTCAGCATCCACTTCAGCGTCAAAGTCCTGCTCGCATTTCGGAACCTCATGGTCCAAACTGCAGCCCGCTGGAAGAGCACCAGCCTAGACCTGGCCTCTTCAAACTTTCCAGTAGTTTTATAGGTACTTTATTGCCTGAATTAAATACCTTTATGCTTGAAATTCCTAAATACCTTAAAGAATGTAGTTTCCTGTTAGAGCATTAAAGTCTGAGTGAAATTCAACTTTTTGAAAAAACTGATAAACTAATAAAAAGCAACTTTAGATTGCAGGTTAGATAACTTTCTGTTAAAGTCAGATAGTATTTTCATCTTTGTAACCAGTATATATTTCCTGTCACAAATATCCGATTCTGATGTTGTGAATGCAGCTGCAGGCACTATATTTAAGAGGATATATGGGTTTATTCCAATAAAATTTTATTTATAAAACAGATAATGAGCCATAATTTGCTTAACTGTGTGGATGAATAAAATAATCTCAGTTTTAATTACCAGTTGATTAAAATGTTTTGAAACATTCTAAAATGTTATAATTAAATTAATTCATCATATTAATGCCAATGATATATGCAAATATGCCATTTCCTCAATTTCATTTTCTTTTGGTAAATAACAAAAATATGGAGCACATGTACTTTAGAAACAGAAGGCATTTTTCCCACTGAATCTACAAATATAAAATTGATTCAATTTCAAATATTTTTCAAACATTTATGAGTGTTTTATAGCACATATCTTAATGGGAATCTTATAAACTATTCTTTATTACATTTTGTGAAAACTTTAAGGCATTCTAATTTATTTGAAATAAAATTGCCATTCTAATAAATGATATTATCTTAGCACTCAATTCAGCGCATTATTTTTACATGTTATGGCATGTTATCCTTGATCTCATGTCATTTTCTGTGCAATAAAGAAGCCACTGTTGGATGTCTGTAACTGAACAGTTTTAATATGCCTTCCTGCCTGAGCTGGCACTGCCCAGTTTCTCAGCTAAGAAGTGACTCACTTTACTTCTATTTGTACTTTATTGTCACATGGAGAGTAGTCACATGGACTCATCAGGACTGGCAATTATGAGTCCTTAAATACCCAGGAAAGAAAGAAGAATCTCCTTAGCAGGTACTAGAAATAACTTCCACATCCATTCTGAATTTTAAATCTAAATACAAGAGTATTTTATTTTATATTCACGTCATTCACTTGTCTGTCAAATTAATAGGACATCAATAAATATATTTTTGAAATATAAGCAATATCAAAAAATTGGCATCTGATCAAAATATTATTTATATATTCCAGAGACTTAGAATTGGACACCAAAAAATAAATATATAGTAGCATCACAACAAGAATTATTATAATCATGCCAATAATGATAATTCTCACATATTATTGCTTACTCAAGGAAAACACAGTTATAAACTCATTTAATTTTCATAGTAACTCTATAAGATAGTGTACTCTTTGATTCTTGTTAGGAATGAAGAAAAATCCAAGAACAGAAAGGTCAAACAACTTGTACAAGGCAATGTAGCTAAACAGTAGTGGATCCAGGATTTGAAACCATAGCAGGGTCCTGGAATCTGAGATATTTAACATTAGGCTTCATGACCAAATAAATTAATGACAGCAATGCACATAGCAAGAATCTCTCCAATTATTCTAAGATTTAAGTCATATATTTAAATTGCTAAGTTGTCAAGGACAAAAATAATTCTATTTGAAGACAAATAAGCACATAGAAAATAAACTACCGGTGTCTTTCATATCAAAGTGAATTTTCCAATTGAGTTTACTGAATAAAGTAGCAAGCTAGCACTCATTTTCCAGCAATCAGTTCCTGAAGAAGAAAGGTTCTTACTGACTAGTTAATATTTCCTAAGCGATTGCTCTTTTAGGAAGATACATATGAACACTGATCAAGGAAATTCAATGTCATTCTGACATTCTTCAAATTTTAGCATTTTAATTTGCTCCACTATTTAATAATATCTTATGGAGTGTATAATAGATGCTAAGCACAACTATATACATTTTTAAAATAGATTTTTAACTGTTGGGTTCAATTTCGTCCCTTAAAAGACAGGAATGTTCTGGAGCCTAACAGATGTACCTTTCCTAATGTCACAGTGAGTTCCAGAAATGGGATTAAAAATCTAGTAAAAATTAAAAAGAAAATACTGGTCAACCAGGTACTAACATTAAAATTGTACCTTGCATGTGCTTCAAAATGATCTTGCCCATAATAATAAGTAAATGAGCATAAAAATAAGTGATTAGTTTCTGGAAAACACTGAAAACTCTATAATGTATTTCTTAAGTAAACTGCAGTGTTTCTTTATTGAAATAGGTTTTAACTAGCTGATTTATACTCTATCATTAGAGGGCATGCATTACTTTCTGACTGTATTATATGAATGTAACAAGTGATTTAGACTCAAGGAATCTATTTCAGATGTAAATATCATTATGCTATTATCAATTTTCCAGCAATTTTCTTTAATCTTCCTCAGCTAGTAGATATTTTAATATGTAAGAAAAGCAGTTTTTTTCCAACAAGTTTTAAAAGACTTGAGTATTTGATATGTTAAACTCTATGTTGGAGAGTTAAAATGAACAACTAAACTGACAAAATTCTCATCTGCATGATGTGCAAACAACTAGAGAAGTCTATTCCCTTGGGTTAAGATGGGCATGTGAAGTGCTGTGTAAATTTCTTGTAAGCATTATGACAGATGGGGAAGAACTCATTTAAATTTCCAAAATGCCTTTGCTTTGCTAAGAAATTTCCAAAGATAATTTATATTCATATCAAATCATAGAAAGCTCAAGATTAAGCATTGCAATTGTCATTTGTATTACAAAGAAAAATGCAGTCTTGAGCGATTTACGTTAGCTCCATTTCTTCATTTTCTAAATCGTCTTCTTCTTTGAGCTATTACTCAAAAAATGCTGCTGCTTTTTTGTCCTTTGTAGGGTATCCTGCACTTTGACTAATGATAAAAAGTTACAGTTTTCTTTCATTCTCATGAATGCACATTGTTCTCCCTCATTTTTTAGATGACAACCTTGTTGTACAGAGAGCTGTAGGACTCCATCAGATCTATCAGACACCTGAGCCTAATTAATGAAGCTCTAGCTATTGTCTTTAGCATAGATTTGGAAAGTGAACATATTCTCCTTGAAGTCTCTAAAAGTTGAGTTTGGTATCTTAAAATAGGTGAATTCTAAAGATCACAAAACTCATGTTATATCTATATTATGTAATAATAAAGAGAAATATGATAAATTTTCTTGTAAGAATCTGTTTATTCAGAATGTCCATGGTTTGCTAGAGATAGCAAGCCATTCAAAAAGTTACAATGGAGATAAAATAAATTATTCAACTTTTAATTCTATCTACTGAATCAGAAAAAAAAAAAGGACAAGTCCTAGAGAGTAGTGATTGGTTACAGAAGACTAATCAGGTTTCTTCAGATCATCTTGGTCCTCTGTATCAGTTTTTCTTTGGTTACATCAAATATCATTGCCAACATAATAAAATAAACTTTAGCTAATCTAGTAAGGAAAGAAATTTATTGGAAGACTATGAGGCTTCTTCTAAAATCAGTAGAAAGGATGGAAGACTAAACACACAAGCCCAGAGTCACTTTAGTTAAGGATACTAAGAGAAACAGGGACACTTTATGTTTGACAACAAATCTTCTGGATTCTCATTTGGATCATTGCTTTGAACCATTTCATAACTATCCTGACATCTTTGTTGCAGTTTTTTGATTTTTCAGAAAACTTAAAACCAGGTAAGATTAAGTTGCTGTCTCAGCCTGGGTAATAGCCTGGACTGTAATGATTAACAGGCATGTAAAGAGGCACGGTCAGCCTTGTAATGGGAACATTGCCCCTGCCTTCCTAAAGATATTCACAAAGGAGGAGTCACCAAAAATTCAAAGAGCATCTCACATTTTTTAGTGAAAAGACAATAGCCTACTTCAAGTATCAGGGTCATGTTCACAGATAATGAAATATTGGAAAGACTGATCTAGTGAGAACTCAAATTTGAATCCAAACTCAGACATTTATCATCCTAGTGTTCTTGGCTAAGGAAATTAGTCTCAAAGTTACATTCTCTTGTTTTCCTCGGTTTCAATATGGAGAAATACTGCCAGCAAATGCAAGGTTGTGAGTTCGATGCCCAGTACCAAAAACAAAAATAAATAAATAAATAAATAAAATAAAAAATAAAAAAAAGAATTTACATAGCTGTAGCTGAGTGACATAATAGTCTCCTTAAAATGTATGGTCAGTGGGCTGGGATTTAGCTCAGAGGCATAAATGTCTTCCTGGCAAGTGCGCAGTCATGAGTTTAACTCCCGGTACAAAAAAAAAAAGGCCATTGTAAAGAGTGTAAGGCGCTAACTTGTGACATGTATTTTAATCAGTTTTCAGTTTTAAAAAAATGTAGTAAGGAGTTTAGAGTCTACTGAAGTGGTATAACACATGCTTATCATGTTTAATACTCTGGATTTGATGGCTTGATTTTTAACTCCAAAAGAACCACACACAGCGACAACCACACAGACATTTTAAAACTATGTTAAAGGCCTAATGCGTATAAAATTGTTGCATAGTAACAATTTATGTAAGAATGAACATGTACATATGAGATAATATTATCAGTGTTTTAATCCAAATATAAAGACCAGGCATAATGCCACACATCTGTAATCTCAGCTACTTGGTAAGTTAAAGCAGAAGAATTACAGGTTCAAACTCAGCCTGGGGAGCTAGTAAGTCCTCATCTTAAAACAAAAACAATTTTTTTAAAGGTCTGGGGATGCATTATGGTAGTAGAATACTTGCCTAGTATATATAAGACCCTATGTTTGTTCCCCAGTACCACACACAGACACAGAGACACACACTCATATTCTTATCAGTCTATTGGAAAATTAGGACAAAGAGATGAAAGATAAAACAATGCTATAATGAATGTGAAACTCGGAAGAAAGGAAATTAATGCTGAGGTGTTCCCCTTATACCAATTCCTTCTCCTAATTTCATCATCCATGCTTTGTGAGGGAGCTGACACTTCTAGGGGAAAGTGATTAGTCTACTGATGGGCCTTTGGACGAACTTAACCAATCAGAACTTATTCCCGAGGCCTCTTAAACTGAGAGCAAATGTAGTATAAAATATAGTGTGAGCCTTGTTCAGAAATAATGTTGCCTGTTTCTGCTAATTGTGATGATGGAAGAAGGCCTGCAAGAAGGAAAGGCAAATCCACACCATCAACAAGTCTTTTTTTATTATCTGTTTTCCAGTGAAAATTAAGACTTTTTCTCTGGAAGAGGTCAAGTATTATCAATATAGTACCCCAGGACCCGACAGACTGTATTAGGAAGTTTAATTGTGTGTCTCTGCTACTGAAATACTGGAATTCGGTATAGGCAGGTTCTGGATTGCTTTGTGAAGGTAACGTGTGCATTGCTCTGTCCATTCATTGCTTCCACTTCCGCTACATGAATGCTTTGTATAAGCTGTGTAAAAGAGGTTAACTGACTCATAAAATAGGTCATTTTATCAACCGGATAATCCAGACTCTACAATTTGAGCAATTATATGTTGTCAATTCAGGTTATTGGTTAAGTGCCCTCTAGTGGACATTTGTATGGAAAATAAACGTGTTAGCGCCTGCCATTTTTGAAAATTTTATTCACAAAGGATTCTCTCAGTATTGCAACCCTGCAACGTGAAATATATGATTATGGTCCTGATATCTCTATTCCTCCAAGAGTAGAGCATTGTTGTTGGATTACTATCCTGATGAGGAAAAGGTATTGAAGTGATTTGCATTATGCTTAAAAGTTTTTACTCCACAGCTCAGAAAAGCAATGTGGATCCTGGTAAATTGTTCAGCATTTATCTTTTCAGCACATACTTTATATCTGGGGGAATAACTACAGAATGGACCTAGTGTCTCATAGGACTCACCACAAGACGGGCTTAGGCCAAGATTTAGCACCTCAGAAGGTGTGAGTTTTGTGCTTCCATTATTGTTTCTAGAAAGGTCGTGCTCTAGTAAGTCATTTTTCTACAACGCCTTGGTAGGATGACTTAAGGAAAGTTTATGATATACTTTGTTGTGGATTGAATTATGTTTCCCACAAATCATAGGTTGAACTCCTAAGCTCTGGTACCTTAGGATATCAATATGTTTGGAGATAGACTTTTAAAGAGTTAAATAAGCACACAGAAGATTTGAGTTTCAGAGGCACTCCTGTAAATTATCAGCAGTGGTTTTAGAGAGATCATGGAGGGAAATACAAATGCATAGACTATACACTTACAGTAAGTCACAGATTTATGGACATTAAAGTTGGGGACTTTAACAGATACAAATGGACCTCGCATCATGAACATTTGCAGATGCAGAAAATTCATGACGTAGTTCTTGTGTTCTCTGGACACTGTCGCAGTTGTTCTGCTGTGTACTTACTGGATAGCGTGGTAGTCTACAATAGCACAGTGCTCACTCAGAGCCCAGGATGTCTGGAAACAAGAGAAAAGCATTCACGATGTGAGGGGTACTGCTGGAACTGCAAAACAATGTGTACTGTAAGTTTGTGTCTAAGACGAACTTTGACTTAGGAAAGAGTCTGACTTACAAGCATTCTTCCAGAATGGAACTTGTCCATAAGTTGAGGACTTATTCTATATATTTGTTCCTAAAGACTAAGTGACCCAAGCAATTTAGTGGAAACAACTTCGAAGAATATACATTCTACTACATGCTCTGTTACTGGCCAGGTGACCCTGGTTAATTTATAGAAGAGCTTATAAATTTTCTCATTTCAAAAAAAGTTATTTTTTCCTTTCCTCCTGAGAAGAAAAGTATGTAGAATGTATAAGATCATATAAAGCAATAGTATCTATTTTGTTACAATCCACTTGGTCATGGTATGAATCCTATTCTCATTTTGAACTCATAAACTGACATCCAAAATTATTTCAGATGCTTCTGGATAAGAATTTGCTTTCTGTATTTTGCTCAGGGTTTAATTAATTGACAATTTAGCAACTTTTAAACTTAGCTTTCACTACAATTCTGAACCCATAGTTCCCTAAATTCAAAACAACGTGCATTTATGTTTCTAAAATAGCACATAAAAATGGGCTCACAATCATTTTTTTCCTACATTTTGCCTTTTTAGTAAGACCCGATCACGAGGAAAGGGCAAATTGTGAATGTTGCTTCTGGTAGACAGCTGAGCTTGCAAGGAAATTAGTCACTAGTATTTTGCAAATACTCCTACTTCCCTAATTTTCCAAAGAGCATCTGACTTTCAGGGTCTGAGCTATACTTACTTAGTTTTAGTGTGAAGTTTTATATTAATCTGGCTAGGAGATAAACTGTATTTAATGTTTCCTATAGTTATAGCTTTGAGGAGCTGAAATTTCCTCTACTGTCCTTATTGGCTTTGAGTTTCTCAACAAACTTCCTTTAGAAGACTCCAGAAAGGCCCAGTATTGTACTGCAGCTCTGTTGGAGTAAGGGAGAGGAAGCACCACACAGTCACCATTAAATCTGGTCATCAGTGAGCTCATGTCTCCAAACTATATCCTCCCTGAGTGTTTCTTAGTTTTCAGTTATTTTCCCTCTATGCGGCTGGTCTGGAAGGTTAGCAGGAGCTATGGTTACTTAATGGCTCTTAGGCTGTCAGACTAAGATAAGGCTTTGGGAAAGCAAAATAGGCCTTATGTTATGAAGAATAATGAGACTATAGATTCAAAGGATTACTTTCCTTCTCCCACTGCCAGAGACATCAGGTGGTTTTTCCTGACTCTACATTGTAGGGACCTAGTGATATTCTTGGAGGTAAAGGGCATGACTGTGTGAAAACCTTCCTCAGATTGCAGCCCCGGAAGTCCTATATTCTCACTCTGGTTTGCGCTCAGACTTCTGCAATTTATCAAAATTACTGAAGTGTTTTATAGTTTATTAAGACACTGAAGTGTCCACACCAGTTTGTGCGTCCAGTGACTTCTACGATGGGTAAGCTGATCTCTTGTGTCATTCTCTGTCTTAGCCTTTCTTTTCAAATTTCAGCATGGTGGTTTGCTCCAAAACTTCGATTCTCTAATGGGTCCAAGCACACTAGTTTTAGTTTGTCTCATTTTTCCTAGGTATGCAGACATGAATGAAGCTGGTACTATAAGTCTCCCATGTGCTTTTTATTAAAACTTTTTTTTCTTAAAGAAAAAAATATATTGGTCTCTTCACCCCAATGAGTGTTGCTATACTATTGTATTATTTTATGTTAAACTATAAAAGTATAAGTTGAGACCTAAATTCCACAAACTTATGGTTTTTAACCAACTTTTGAAATATAATAAATATTAAATTTAAAATTCTATTAAGAATATTAAAAATTTTAGTTAATAATAATAGTAATTTGAGATTTTGTGGATGAATCAAAGCATTATTATAGGTTTAATAGGCACAAAATACTCTTTAGGCTGATATTATATTCATCTTGTTTCTGTATTTTTACCTCAAAAACACAGAACACTTCTGTTTACATGTAGTTATACATCATATTAGTGAGAATACATGCTTTTTTCTAATTATGAAATCAGACAAAAAGTGCTGCTGCCATGCAGTTTTCAGTATCCATCTTCATAAAGTATTTGTGATAATTCTATAAATGTACTATATTCAGGTGAAGGCAGGTGTCCCTTGTAGAATTATTAAAACCTGAATTCAAATCAGTATCTTAATTATAGCTGTGAATCCAGAACATGAAAAATATAATCTTTGGAAATTTATCACTAATGTCATATCTTATCTGTTATGAATAATGACCTGTTACAATTTTAGTCTTTGAGTTCAGCATGCTTCTATTACAATGAGCCCTAGGTTATTTAACTCATTTCTCTCAATTCATTTCCCTATTTGATTTAAACCTTTATTTGAAAAACAGGCGAATAATTTTCCTCCGCACTGGATATTGAGCTTGGAGTTCACAATGATCTGTATCCCCAGGACTTTTTTTAAAATTTTGAAACAAGGTCTCAGTTGCTGTTTCCCAGGCTGAGCTCAAACCTGTGAGCCTCTTGAGACAGCCTCTCAGATTGCTGGGATTGTAGGTGTGCGCCACCATGCCGGGCACTAGGTGAAATGGTACAGAGACCTCAGCCTACGTGCTTATCTACAACAGCAACAAAAATAAAGTAATTAAGATCCTGTCATAGGAACTGAGAGCAAGGTGCCCATTCACATGATCTAGAATGTTTGTGATTTTTTTTTTAATACCAGGGATCGAACTCACAACCATGCGCTTGCAAGGCAGGCGCTTATGCCACTGAGCTAAATCCCTGGCCCTGTGATTTTTGTCCATATAATATTTCTGATGGAGAATTTGTATACACCTGATAATATATATAGTGACTCTGCATTAAGAATAAGCATATACCTTGCTAAGTTTTGAAATCAACCTATATTTGACTTTAAGCTCTGATGGTTCATAGCCTCATGATCTTGAAAAGTATACTTAAGTATATTTCTACGTGAAATTCAATGATATAAAAAGTGCAAATTCCTTAGACATTCTGGTTTTTATTTCATTTAACCTTGGTCTTAAGTTAAATGCTTTCTACCTGGTTTTCTGGTAAGATATTTTATCAGAGGCTAATACTTAATAGTGACTATTATTGTGCAGTATAAATCATATACATACAAATATAAAATTCTCTACATAAATGTGCATATATAAGGATCACACATATTTATACACAGAGAGGTTGAGAGGGGATTTTTAGGTGAATACTTAGATTGACCTAAGAATGTAGAAGCAATCAAATAAGGAAGTGGTTTGCAATGTGAAAGTACAGCTACATACCATCAATATTATAGAGACAGGCTAGAAATAGAGCTCAGTCTCAATGAAAATAGTTCTCACTTTTGGAAAATCAGTACATTGGTGTTTTATCTTATGATTTCCAGAGTCAACTTTTCTAATATTGTAGTGTTGACTTTAGCACTGTCCAGATTAACAATATAAGAAGGGGTTTTTCAACTCCAGATTTGGAAGACCCTATGTTCTAAAATGAGATGTATGTACAAATATAAAGGAAGTAGAATGGGTTTTGATGTTAGTTTCCATTTCCTCTTCACTAAGAATTTCATGATAAATTTAAACCATTGTATCTAAGGAGTAGCTTAATAACTTTCAGCTTGGATCAATTTGTGATCCTGTGTGTGTGTGTGTGTGTGTGTGTGTGTGTGTGTGTGTCAGTGGGGGGTTAAACCCAAAGCATCATATTAACTATATCCCAGGTTTTTAAAATTTTTATTTTGAAATTAGATGTCATTAACTTGACCTAAAACTTGTGATCCTCCTGCCTCACCCCCTACAATTAGCTGGGATTATAGCATTCTATGCTGTGTTTGGCATAATCATACTTTTTGAAACTACTTAACTAAAAACTATGCAACCTACTTTAATGCCTCTGTTACTCTTGGCCATTTATTTATTCCTTATTTATTTACTTTCAGGTTTTTTTTTAATGATGTTAAGGGTTGAATCAGTGCCCAATCATGCTAAGCCAGTGTACTACCACTGAGCCACACTATCTGCCCTACTGTTTATCTTTTGATGATTGTCTAAAGGACGGCTGGACTGGCCAGGCATGGTGGAGCACACTTGTTATCTCAGCACTTGAGAGAGTGAGGTATTGCCACAAGTTCAAGGCCAGCCTTGGCTACATAGTGAGTTGAAGACCAATCTAATCGGCATAGTGAGACCCTGTCTCAAAAACAAAAACACAACAAAACAAAAAAGAATCGGATGCTGCTACCCATTCTTTTTCCTAGGCATATCGTCTTCTGAGAGATGGTGTGTGCTTATTAATTTTGACCATTCTTTGATAAGAAATCTGATTCCTCCTGTTAGAGCACCCAGAAGAGCCTATAAAATGCAAATTAAACTTCTGTCCTCTCAGATATACTGGTTGTAAAAACTCATTAATGTACTGTTGAATTTTTTTGTGTACATCATACTTGAAGTTGTTGGACTAGGAGGCAACAAATGATATAAAACACATACAATTCTGACAGAGTAGTACAAAGGAAGGATTTTTCCTTTCTTTTGACTGCATACTTGCAGTTTCCATGCTCCTGGGGAAAATGAATTACTTGTTAGGTGGTCAAAGATAGATAATTCTTACATCAGTATAGAGAAGTTGAAGTGAGCATTATTTGAATATTACTTTTATTTAGTAGACATCAAATCTTTTCCTTGCATGTCCTGTGTTTGAGATAGGGTATAAGAGGTATAAGAGAAAGGATGAAAGAAAAAATATCAAATTTTAAGTCATCTCTCAAATGTATATATGACAAAAGAGATTATGGGAATTATTGAATGTTTTAAGGCATACATAACTAGCTAAAAGGGAAGGATCATTCTGCTATAAATTATGTGCCCTTTTCCAATGCCCTTTTCTTTTTCCTTTCTACTTCTCATTTTATTTTTTAGTGTCCCACTTGGGAAGAGGAATGAGTTGGGCACATTGAGATTTTGCAAACTCATAGGTTGAGGAAAATGCTATTGAAACATATTGCTAAGAAACATTTTCAACACAAGTATGTCATTTCCTTTCTTCATGGACCAGATGCTGAGATACTATGAGATAAGGATTTCAGATTTCAACTGCAAAGAGAAGGAAGTGAATGAATCAGTGCTGCCTTCTTTACACTCCAAGGTAAAAGAGGTTTACTTTAATGTCATTTTTTGAAATTATTTCTATTGTTTGTATGTCTCTACTGATAGAATGTGGGTGTGTGTGTGAGAAAGAGAGAGAGAGACAGAGAAAGAGAGAGGTTATCATACATATGATCAGTAATTTCTAATAAAATATTTTCTTCTATTACTAATTTTATTAGGTTATTTTAATTGCTTATGCAAAGATATTTTGATAAGGTTTGCTGAGTGAAAATTGAATATATGTGTATAAATATTTATGAAATATATTCAATATTTTGTAGTCAAACCGGCAAGAAATGTTTGTCATATAATTATGCATGTTTTCATAAAAATATTGGCTTGACTACAAGTATAATTTAACAAATTTTAGTTATTCTGTTTTCCTTACTTTTCACATAGTTTTTCTGGCTTTAAATTAATGCTTTTTATCATCTTCACTTGCCCCTATAGCAAACAGAATCTGGATATCTACTATAAGCAGTTCATTGAAGTAGATGTAGGGAAGGGATGCAAAGAATGAAAGCTTCTGCTTTCATGAGTTCTTGATCTAAGGCATAGACTGCAACAGGTATGATGTGATGAAAGTGCCGTGGATAACTATTGTGGAAGTACAGGAGAGCTGAAATTACTTCAACTGCAGCAAGGATTATCAGAGTAAAAGATCTTCATGAGGTATAGAATTTAGTTTCATCCTGAAAACTAGGTAAGACTTACACAGAATGACCTGAGGGGTTGGTATTTGTCATTGGCCATTTGAAAACAATGGTGAAAACAAAGGCACAGAACTGAGATTACGAATGTTTTCTGTGGTGGTTAAGAGCCAATATTCTAATAGCACACCGCCTGCTTACTTTCAGATTCCAGAATCTCTACTCCCAGCTGGGTGACATTAGCTAGTTACTTAAGCATTTCTCTCTTGGTTTTCTAAACTGTAAAATGAATAAAATAGGACTATATACCTCACGGAGCTATAGCAAGGATAAAATAAGAAAAACACATATATGAAAAATTGAAATTTTAAAATAATGACTACCCATTGACTGAAAATTTTCTGTGTATCAGAGGATTTACCAAAAAAACCACTTTTAACTCTCATAGTCATTCTTTATATTATTGTTTTGCTGCTAGGGAGTGAGCCTAGGGTTCTATACACATTTAAATGCACAAAGACCATTAAGCTTGGGTAATTCTCAGACACGATGCGATTGTTTCAATTGATGTTATAATCATATTTCATATACATAAAGAAACTAAAGTTGAAAGAAGTTAAAACATTTACCGAAGATCACACAGCTAGACAATAAGATAGCCAAAATTCAAAACTAGATTTTTAGATTAAAACACTAATGCTCTTTCTACATTCCATACCAATGTTGAAAACAGTTGATATCAGGTAGAATGTGCACATTACAACTTCAGTATAGCAAAACAACTATACAAATAAGATACATGTATTTGATTAATTACCTTGTAGCTTATTATCCTAAAGTTGAAAAAATCACTTGTAGAGTAAAACAATTTATATAATTTTGAGGGATATCCACACCAAAAATGAATGTTTTTTATGACATCAACTATGCAGTATACATCTATCTGTACAGAATCAAGTTTCACGTGAAAAGTGAAGTTATTTTTCCTGTATTAGGATGGTGAGATGACAGAGTTTTATTAATTATTGTTCTGATATTTTTGTCATAAAAAAAGGACTTGTTAGCTTTGAAATGCTTTCATTGTGATTTTCCTGTTGTTACTTCTATAAACTTTTAACTTATTGTTTAGAAGCTGACACTGCAGATATGTTTCACTTCTCATGAGAACACGCTTTTAATAGATTATACAAACCCACAGGGTTTCACAATCCTCTACCATTTGACATTTGATTGGAAAAGTGAACTTGTGTGAACTGAGTTTTCTCTAACTTTGAGAATGTTACTTAAAGGCACATTTGAATGGTCTGAACTGTTTACTGGCTTATAACAGGCCTCATCTGTGTTAACACTTCTGCATTATTTAAATATTATAACTATAATAACTAAAGTAGAGCTGAGACAGTATGATACTCTAATAATAAATTTCCCTAAAACAAAATAGGGACATTCAGAGTGAAATATTTTTGTTTCAGTTTGCTAGTTACATGTAATTCAGAGAAAAATATTTTATTTTCCAAAGCATAAAAGAATTTCCATATTAGTAAACTTTGAACTTTGCTTGACGCATAAGTTGAGGTATGAAATCTAGTCATCTTGCTAAATATTTTGGGTATTATTTATCTCTCTAATTTTAAAATGATATATTATGTATATAATAGTCACTTTCTAAAAGTCAGAAACTCTGGTCTCTGATCTAAAGAGATGAAAACTTTATCATAGATCTAACTTGGGTGTGGGAAGACATATGTGAGATAAAACCAATAGGGAAAAATTATTTTATATTAGATTGTGATACCTGTTGAGAAAATCTAGCCAGAAAGGAGGTAAAGAGGATCAGATTATCATATGTATGTTTTTTGAAACAGGTCTCACTAAGTAGTACAGGCCTGCCTTGAGCTCACTGTGTAGCACAGGCGTGGCTTTAGCTTGCAATTTTCTTACTTCAGCCTTCCAGGTTATGAACCAGCATATATATTTTGGCTTTCAATTGTGATTCCTGGCTCCTACCTTTCTCCCATGACAAACCACAGAAATTCTAACCTTTGAAAGGACAACAAGCCATGAGACCCTCCTTATCCCAGAGATGTGTACTATAATTTGGAAGAAGGAATGTCACACAGAGAGGCCAAGAAGATTCTGAGCAGACAGGCTTTGCCAGATTTCTCCAAGCATTCTATAAGCAGTCATGCTTATGCAGTGAAGCCTTCACAGAAAATCATAAGGACAGATTTCTGAGAGCTTCCAGACAGCTGAATAGGAGGAGGTTCCTGGAGGTGAGGTTCCTGAAGAGAGACAGGACGGAGGTTCCATGGCCCACCTCTCATGCCTCACCCCATGCTTCCGCTCATCCAGCCATGTGTGTGTGTGTCATTTATGTCCTTTACAATAAACTGGAAAACATAAGCAGATTAATCAACCTATTAAAGAGCTGCAGGAACCCCTTTTATAGACGGTCAGTTACAAGTTCGAGTGAGAATGCCTAGGACTTGTCACTAACGCCTAAGGTCAAGGTGTGATGACAATTTGGGGGACTCAACACATGGAATCTGATGCTCTTTTTCAGTTAGATGACATTAGTATGAGCTGGGATCAGTGACATTCAGCTGGCTCCCACCACTGCAGAATCACTCCCTTGCTGGTGAGGAGAGATTCCCGTCACCATTGAGGTCATAGAAGTGATCAGTATTGTGCGTGTATAGTAGGAGCACATGATGTCAGTAGGAGCTGGTTTTTTCTTTTATAGTTTCAGGAATCAAAAAGAGTAGATCACAATTTTAATTACTGTGCCAGGCTCAAAGAAAGGTCTCCTTTCTTGAAGGTGAGATTTAGTCAGGAGCTGAGTGTGTTGGAAATCCATCCAGGATATTGTGCAGTGGGAGAAGAGGTGTGACAGTGGAACACGGTCATTCTGGAAGCTTTGTGGGGGATGAAGCAGAGGTTATAGGAGAAAGGTAAGAGATGAGTTCAAGACCTATTAGAATAGTCACCTGGGGAAAGATGATGCGGCTGGAGCAGGATGGCCTTGGGGGAAGAGTGAGGAGCAGTCTGCTTCTGCATTGCGTTTGAAAGTTAAACCACCAGAATGTGATGAATGGTTGGATATGGTGGATGAATGAAGCTGAGGGGCAAAGGAGACCCTTTAGCTTGGGCAGAAGAGAAATCTGTGTACCCCTGTTAAGCACTCGTGCATATGAGTCTGGAGTTCAGAAGACAAGTCCATAAAAGAGATAAAACTGTGAGCAGTCAGCCCTGTAGATTGTGTTTAAAGCAACAAAGCTGGTGAGATCATCAAGGAAGTCCAAGAGAGAGAGCAAGAACTAGCCCCTGGCTTATACTGGTAATAAGATGGTGGGAAGAGGAGGAAGAACACTCAGGAAAAAAATGGAATCCTGCTCACTGTCTGTCTCAGAGCAATTATCAGTATAGTATCTCAAAACAGGAACCAGAAACTTGAACAGATTTCATGAATACATACACACAAGGCTGTTCATTGTTACACATTTACTATTTATTGATCTTCTAAGAGCTCACTACTGCCTCACCATACAGGTAACTCAGCTCAAATCCACATGCTTATTTCAGATGCCCATTATGCCTTCCAATTCTTTTTCTTCTCCATGAACATGACTGTTTCTTACTCTGCTGCCAAGATTAGTCTAATGGTTCTCCTGTCTTCAGTGCCCATTCATCTTCTTTTGCTCATACACTAAGAATGTTTGTTCTTAAGTTTGAGCATCTCATGTGTCTTTTCTTGAAAAAGTACATTTTACTGTTTGATTTTTTCCATATTGTCTGTTGAAGTGGTATGCTTTGATATTTGTTTATCAGTTCTTTTAATTTACTATTCTGTCTTGCAATGCTCTTATCCTATTGCTACCACTCAAGATGCCAGGCTGGGTTAAGTAAAAATGAGCTAAAATCCAGAACTCAAGACAGCTGGGTAAGGAATGAATCCAAGGAAGTCAGGAGTCACTCTTTACTCAGACATGGGTCTCACAGCTGAGAATAGCCTCAAACAAAGATGTGGCTTCTCATTTGAGAGACTGCTTTGTTAGTTCCTACCTCTTCTTCCAGTATGCACAACTGTGTCATGCATTCTGGGCCCACTACACAGTAAGTAGATGATGATAATAATTGGCTATAATAATAAATGGATAATATACCAAATCAAAAATTCTGGGGCAAGGGAAAAAGTTGGTTTGAAAAATGCACCACAGTCTCCAGTTGTATCATTTAAAAAACATCTGACTGTGAAACATGAAAGTTAAGGTGGTTATATTGAATCACTTAGTGTACAGAAAGCATTTCAAGCCATTGAAGTTACATCAGATCCCAGAAAGAGTATGGACAAAGTAGGAAAAGTAACAAGAAAATATCAGCAAGCCTATGACAGTGCTCTTTATGATTAATGTAGTTTTTTCTGGAAAAAATATATATCAATATATCATGCAGGTTGTAATGAACTAATCCCTGCTCTATCTTCCACCAGAAAACAATCAGAAATCATGTACTCCAGAGAAGTCAGAGGGAGTTGTTTTCTTTTATCATTCAACTCAGTAGATTTTGGTGTTTGTTTTTCCTCTAGTCCCCTATACCTATCAGTGGTGTTATATAGACCAAATATGTTTAATAAATTTGCCCCAAAATATCACATTTCAAAATAGAGTAACATGTAAACCATTTATCATCACCATCATTAGCTAAAATAATGGTAGATTAAAAGTTAGAAACTTGGGCTGGGGATTTAGCTCAGTGGCTTAAGTGCCTGCCTGGCAAGCGCAAGGTCGTGAGTTCGATCCCTAGTACCAAAAAAAACAAAAAAAAAAACAGTTGGAAACTTAAGGAAAGACAAAACTGAATGTATTCAGAGGCTAAACAGCAAAAGCAAAAATGTTTATTAGATAATATCTTTTGTGATATTAGCAATATTAGTCTAGTTCACTACAGCTAATAGTTCTTTTGGAACAGTTTTTTTCCTTAATTGTATAGTGATTTCAGTATTTTGTTCTGGGGAGCCAGATTGATTTCTGTAATCTGAAACATTAAAGAGTAAGTCAGTGCATAAGATGCTTCTAGCTAGAAGCTTCTGCCACCTGTGGCTGCGCTCTGTACCCTCATCCCTGATCCACTTGAAATCCTATATTGTTTGTGGATTTATGTTTTATAACATATTTTCCATTCTCTAGTAATCACATCCCCAACTGACAAACTGACAAAATATCTTTTTTGTGTTTCTTCCAATAGTTAATCACTCCCTTTGGTCGAATGCCTGTGCCTGCTATGTACATGTCACAAATCAGGAAGTTATTTACAAAAATTTGTTTTTTCTACTAGTGCCTGAGATCTTTGGATGTCTGAGAATGTTCCACACTTGTTGATCTCAACTTCCTGCTCACTTGCATGGTGCTTGTTATAACGCCTTGGTAAACAATTTGATATAATGACTCAGCAAAGTGTGGATAAAACTAACATTTATGCTACTTCACTGAGGCACAGATAGAGCATTATATTAAATTCTGCAAAATATTTCTTCAAATATAAGTTTTGTTATCTAAGAAACAGTCACATAGATTTAATAAAGATCAGCTCTCTCTAGATGAATGAATACATAGAGAATCATAGGACTTCTTTGAGAAATATACTCCCCCCAAACTTGATTAATCTATGTTGTAGCAGAAATGCATGAAGATTTTTTTTTTTCATGAAAGTGAATGTTTATTAAAGACCTGCCAGCAATCAGACCGCTAAAGGCAAATGTTGCTGATGGAACTGTGCAGTTCCTGTCTCCTCACCCACATTTCGGAGGCAGGAAGGACTCTGGTTCTCATAGAGGCCTGTGAGTTTGGAAATACAGAGAGAGTACTCCCCCCGCCTTTTCTTTCCCTAACATCCATCTTATTTCATAGACAAAAACAAAAGAAATATACAAGATTTGCATTCTGTAATGTCTTACAGAAAGCAAATCAAATCATTCATTTAACAAATACTTATGATGCTCTGGTAATATAATTTTGAACCAAAACAGGCATTTTCCTGGCCTTCCACAATTCAGCCTGTTTCGCATAAATATTCATAGATGGGATCAAAGTAATAATCCAAAGTGTTTCTTTTTCATTTAAGTGAAAATAGAGCATCTCAAATATGAAGACCAAAGCCATGAGAAGGGAAAAGCAGGCAGCCAGAAAGGAAAATATTTCTAGTCACAAACCAGCTGTGTGTGGACACAATCTTTGTGACTCTTTTCTCTATTGACTGAATTCATACTTAAAAACTTTATCACGTAGCCATACTTTGAATTTTAGTATGAAATGAATTTAGCTAAATTGCAGTTACCTCAAACATTTTTTTGCTTGTTTTCTCATTCCCTTTTATCCAAATTTCATGATAGAGTAAATTAGAAAGCAGTAAGTGGAATTAAAGACTGGATCTGAATGGTCCAATTTAGTTTCTCCCAATTTTTTCAGATACTTATTTATATTTTTGAGTTGGAGTCTCACTATGTTGCTAAGATTAGTGTTGAACTCTTGGGGTCAAGTGATTCTCTTCTGCTCGCCTCACAAGTAGGTGAGTCTCTAGGGACATGTCATTATTCCTGGCTTCTTTATTATTTTGACTTTGCCTCAGTCTCAGAAAAGAGAAGAATTTAGGTCCCAGTCCTATGCTACTCCATTCACTTCACCCACAGAAGTCAAGTCATTTAAAGACAGATCAACATAGCGCTGGTAGAAATCAGTTTTCAGATGATGTAGTTTCAAAGACTGTCATAGCAAACAGCCAACTAAACCATCTCCTTATAATACTTGAAAAAATATGTTGGTAGAAATTGAGTCACATCTTTAATTGTTAGTGCCCCTTCCTAAAACAGGATCAGTCTTTTTGTATGAACAATTTCATTTTTGGCTTGGATTTACTTTTGGTGTCTTGGACTTGCCAGTGTGCTCCAATAAAACTATGCAATGTTAAATCCACTACTCAACATTTGAGGAAATAAATGATCTGAAGGTGTTGGCTTTATGCGAAATTATCAGTCAAATAAAATGAATAGTGCCTGGCAATCAAAACATAATAAAAATTACATACTTTTTATGTAAAATGTTCTTAAAATATGATCCTAAGGCCAGCAGTAGAATATCTCTTGGGAAATTATTATATAACTGTCAACTCTTTTTTTTTATTTGCAATCAACTTTATTTTTCAAGTATAATTTTAGGGATCGAAGATGTTAGAGCATGTGCATAAGGTATTTGAGGTCTTCATTAGATCTCAACACTGCAAACAAAAACAAAAAAAAGAGAAATTCATTTTCTTAATTGATATGTTTATTTTTAATTTTTAACTTAAATTTATATATGCATGTTGTTTGTATGTACATATGTATGTGCATATGTATGCGGTGCTGGAGATTTAATCCAAAGCTTCTTATATACCCAATGAACAATCTACTACTTAGCTACTTCCCAGCCCTGATTAAAATTCAGTTTCATTTGCACATAAAAATAGAAACTATACATATTAGTGGGATATAACATGATGTTTTATATACTGTGAATGTACATTGCATGACAACAAAAGCAAGTTGAATAAAAGGAACTGGTACCTATAATGTACACATACCAACTCCACACAATGACTATATATACTGAAAATGTGCACACACAAAAAAGAATGAGATCAAGGGATAGGTAAAGGGAAATAGAAGGTAAAGAGTATAAAACAGAAATGAAGATGGGATATCTACATGTACTGTACCAAGTTCCCACAAAGAATATAAATAATATGTACTACACAATTGTGTAAATAAACTAAAAATTTTTAAAATCAGGTTAAACAATCCACCTCTTCATTTGCTATTTCTTTATGATGAAAACTTCATGATCTTTTATTATAACTTTTTGAAATGTGTAGCATTTTACTGTTATCTGCAATTACCTTATTGTGCAATAGTACATTGGAACTTCTTGCTCTCATCTAACTGTAACTTACTACTCATTCAGGAAGAATTAAAAATTTTGACCACTGCCCTCTCTCCACAAATATCAGAAATGCTGGGTATGAAACCCTTCAGTCTTTTTTGATGAGACATTTAAAATGATTTTGATACATGGTAACATAGGCAATGTTATAGTGTCATAAAATGCTGATTATACTTATAAAGAAAAAAAGAAAGAAAAGGAGAGATGGAGAGAGAGAGAGTGAGAGTGAGAGAGAGAGAGAGAGAGAAGGAAGACAAAAAAAAAGAAAGAAAAGAAAGAGAGGGACAGGTTATGTTTTAGTTTGTTTAAATGTCCCCTGAAAGCCTCATTCAGTCATGGAGGCCACTGAATCTTGCTTTTATGATTGGTCCATTGTCCAGCACTGGGATTGGTGGTGCGAGTGCTGCCCACTTAGGGGCGGAGCCAGCATACAATATAGGGCAGAGAAGTAGGTGTGCTTTCTCTTGTTTGCCCTTTCTTTCTTGTCATTTGTGGTCAGTATGAATGGATGCCCCTCAGCCATGCCACCCTGCCTTGGATCCCACTGAGTATAGACTGAAACCTCTGCAAACTGTAAGATAAATAAACCTTTCCTTGCTTCATTTTGGGCATCAGACATTTTATCTCAACAACAAGAGAAAAGTAACTATGACAGGTTCTTTTCCTATGAACCTCAACCTAGTGACTAGAGTTTACTTTCTAAACTCATAAACAAAACCCTTGGCAAGGAAAAGTTGGCTTCTGGAACTAATTTTAATTAATTTAATCCATAACTTCTGATAAAAGATCACAGAAAGTATTTGTTTCAAGTCTGCATAACTATTTGTTCCTTTGAAGAAATTATCTTTTTTCTTTTCCTCTATACGGTAATTTTGTCATTTGAAAAACATGAATTTTTAGTTTGCAAAGCTACTTTTTCTCATGTTTTTTGCATACAAGTAGGTTTCTGATATTTTTATGTTAATATTAAAGCTATCGAATAAATTTAATGTATTACTACCGATGATGTATGTATAAATTTAAATAATTAGCTGACTATTTTTCCTTACTGGAATTTAATTTTGATTACATAATTCAATTTCGAGCATTATGCAAAGAACCCTGGTCATTTGATGTAGTCGTATTATGTTTTATTCTGTGTTTGACAGCATTATGGAGCCACGGAATAACTTTCTTGATCACCAGGAGGAGCTTGATAGCTATTCAGATTCTGTGAAATTTGATGCTCGTTCAATGACGGCACTACTTCCTCCCAGTAAGTAGGGGTCGATAGTGTGGTCAGGGGTGGTGGGTGTTCATTTAGTTTTCTAGGGTTATGGTAAAAAAAAATCACAAATTATGTTTTTGATGATAACATGATTAATCAGCATGAACAATTTAACAACTGAACAAATCCTGTCTCAAAATTAAATAGAGGGCAAGGGATGTAGCTCAGTGCAAAGGCCCTGAGGTCAATCTTCAGCACTGCGTTCAATGAATGAACTAATGAATTTCTGTCATAGTTCTGAGTTCTAAAAATTTGAAACCAAAGTGTACACAAGACTTTTCAATAGCTGTAGGAAAGAATTCTTTCCCACTGTCTAGTAGCTCCTGGAACTTCATGGTGTGCCTTGTGTGTGGCTGCATCACTCTAATCTTGTGCTGCCTTCTTCATTATTTCTTTTTTTTTTTAGAGAAAAAAAGCAAAACACAAAAAGGGTAGAAATAATAGGGAATTTCAAAAAAATGCCAGTAAGAAATCACTAGTTGATAAATTACATATTGTTATCTTAGAAGTAGTTGTGTGAGTTACAAAATCAAAGCACAAAAAGTGGATAACCAATGACAGTACAAACTGTTCTGTTTGATGAACTAACAAAAATTTAGTGGTACTATTTCTTCCTGTGTAACCATTCTGAGAAGACTCTAATTATCAAATTAGGGTTGGCCCTAATCCAGTATGATATTGGTTTAATTTGAGTATACTACAAGGCTCCTATTTCCAATCAGGATCATTTTCATAGGTAATTGGGTTTAGTATATACACATATTTTGGAGGGACACATATTTCTGCCCATAACAAGTGAATCAGAAATTTCAACAGGTTACAACAGGAACTCAAAACAACAATATTCAGCTTTAACTAGATAGGCTTGGTTAAACTGACAGGAAAGGATTTCTTACAATTTTACAAAGACTAGAAGGATGAATACATATTAAAGGGCATGAGTGGAGAGAAGGGGACTAGAAAGGTATCTCAGTTAGCAGAAGCAACACACATAAAGCTTTTCAAGGATCATATGTGTGTTCCCACAAAGGCAACCCTGGAAGAGAGAACTCAGCTATATCTTGTGTGCCGTGTAAAAGATGGATGGGAGGTTGTGATAATCAATGTGATGCACATGAAAAAAGATAAAGCAAAGGCTGGTATAGATAGTGAATGAATGTCAAGAAATGATGGAGGCATTGGCAAAAGAGAATTCTGTGAGATACTAGGTAGACTATGAAGAATTTGTGATGATGAATTAGAAGGAAGATCCAACACAGGCTCCAGGGTTAGCCAGCTTGAAAGATGTAATGGGCACGTCTGCTTGTGTTACGGGTTGTTTTTCTTTTTTTCTTAAATCTTTTCTTCCTCTTTCTTTCTTTTTTCTTTACACTGCTTCTGAGATTGTTTTCTGACAATAACTCATATAATGTTATGGAGCAACATCTTATATTTGGTTTTTAGTTTAGATGTTTGCAAACAGAGAACAAATGTTACTTCTTTTTTTGTTGGGCAATAAGATAAGTAACCAGAGGGAAAAATTCCTAATGAACATTTTATTCATTTATTCAGAGAAAAGTCTTCTGCAACTGTTTCCCTCTATCTCAATGCACTTATCCCACAATTAACATTCCATTTTATGAATCACTGTTCCATATAGGACTAAATTTAGCATAAAGCTAAAAGATTATTGTTACTTTAATATGTTCTGACATATCCCAATGATGGGCTTCAGTGATCTACACTGAAGTTTAGTAATTACAAATCGTTTTGTTTATTCCACTTAAAAATGATTTTTATTTTGTATTCAAAGCATAAAAAATATATGCATATAAAACTATAAAGATGGAACTTGTAAAGAAAATTAACTTTGCTTGTCACTAAAAATAAACATTTCTCTCATTAAAATATGAAAAAAATTACAATTGCTTGGAGAGTTTTATTTTAC
Source organism: Dolichotis patagonum (assembly GCA_004027295.1). Lineage (NCBI taxonomy): Eukaryota > Metazoa > Chordata > Mammalia > Rodentia > Caviidae > Dolichotis > Dolichotis patagonum. The sequence continues at coordinate 6,396 of PVJX010009337.1, read as the reverse complement.
GTAAAATATACTGCCATATAAGATACATAGGAAAAACACAATTTATGCTCACATATATCAGTGCAAATATTAAAATTTACCAGCTAATGCCATAAAATGTGATGAGCAGAACTGGAGGAAATTTAGTGAGTGGAAAAACATGTCAAATGTTCACAATGAGACCTGTATCAGCTTGTTCTGCACCTACCTTTGGTTTCCTACTATGTAAATAAGTATTTTATTCATTTTTTATTCTAATAGGATTAATGGTAAGAAAATAAGTGGCAATTACAAAATTTTAATCAAGTGAGAAGAGCAAGTTTTCTAACAATATGTTGGTACTTTTTACTTTAGATCCTAAAAATGGCCTCCAAGAGAAACTGAAGTCCTTCAAAGCTGCACTCATCGCTCTGTATCTCCTGGTGTTTGTCATCCTGATACCTGTCATCAGCATAGTGGCAGGTACAGAACTCTAGAACTCAAGTGGATTTCAGTTTGATTTATATAGTAGATTCAGGAAGCAGGTTTTGTGTACAAAGTGTCCCTCAGATTTTTTATATCAAGAAATAGTTTCAGAAGTGTTTAGTGGAAAGAAATAGACTTTTTAAAGTAGGCAAAGTAGTACTTGTTTCAGCAGCACATATATTAAAAACTAGGCAAATCAGCATAGAGTAAGACAAATAATATGTGAAAGTCATATAGAGCAATTTGGACTATTTAAAAAATAGCTTATCCTTTAAAGTCCTATATCTTTCTAAGGATGGACCAAAAATTTTATGATAAGTATTCTTGTCCAGCGTGAAAACAAAACAAGGCAAAATAACATATGTTAACAATGCATATAGTATAAGAACAAGTGTAATGTGTAGATCTTCTATGTCTATTATTGAAAGTAGAAAAATTCCCATTTTAAAATAATGTGTCATTTAATGTTTATACAGTTTACATAACTTTTCATGGCTTTTATTTAAAACATCTCTAAAAATAAGATTAAAGCACCTTTCCAAGGAAAAGCATGGACTGAGTTAACGACAATGTGATTTTCTCTAGAGATATATTTGATGGGGGAGTGTGAGGATGAATTTGACGATCTATACAAGAGTGGGAGTATATACCTCAACAATATTGGGAACCTTTTCCTATGTAACATGTTATATGTGTTTGATGGATTTTGACTGGCAACATAGTTTATATGTCTTACCCTCTCCTCTCTCTGTGGCTGACAAAGTGCCTGGTCATAAGTTCTATCATGGTATAGACTTTGAATAAAATGCAGTTCTAAGTGCATTCTAATTGGATTAACAAGAAAACACTCTTAAACACAAAACTCAATTTCCTGGTAAAGGACAATCTAAGGAGGTATTCCAAGATAGAGCCAAAATTCCACTCAGAAAAAAATAAAAATGGCAATATAAGAGTAGCTATTGTATTTTTTTACTAATTTCTGTGACCAGACATTGGGCTATAAACTTTCCACAGATTATCTTAATATACTCTTATATTTAGCATATGAGCACACTATAACTATCCTCATTATGGACACAATGAAACAGACTCCTCAGTAATAGAGCTGTAGTTCTCCTCTATAAATTCTGTATCTTAAACTCCATAGTGTATTATCTCCCAGTGTAATTGAATTTTTATTAAAAAATATAGTTTCCCAATTTAAAAGCAACTACAACCAAGAAACCAACCAACAAACTCAAAAAACCCCAAATGGTGTTGTCATGATTTGATCTAGAAAATATATTTCCATGTGAAAAACTCCATATCAGTCATTAAAAACAACCACAAACAAAAAGTCAACTATGAAAGCAAAATGCATTCACAACAACCAAACCCACAAGCAAACAAAATGTACCATTTAACATAAAAGTTCCAGATGTGCCTGAAATGAGTGAACTTCCTGATGAGTGAAGGTTTGCTCTGTGTTCTCTGTGTATGTTATCTGCAATTCAAGGCGCAACGAAAGATGCATCATTTTGGGGGATTATTAGCTGTATGCTAGTTCCCTAAAACTACAATAGATACCTACTAAGATTGACGAGAACATAAAAGTATTCCAATTTTATCAATTCACATCAGTACCAAGCTCACAGAATTTAGAAAAGAATTCATGGTGTCAATCACTCATTCATAATGAACAATTGATAATCTAGTTAGTACTGTAGGTGGGGATATTTTTCAAAAACGACCCCAAATGCAATATGTCTCCACTTGATACTAAAAATCTACAAATATGGACAAAATATATTACTCAAATTGTAGAAGTCTGAATTATGAATTGATGGTTGAAATAAAATATTGCGTGGAGAAGCTAATTAAATTTAACATGCTTCACATTGAAAGATATTTTCTTAATTAAATGATTTACTCCATATGCTACATTTTCTTAAAGAAGCCACTGAGTTAATGCCAGAGTATTACAATGTAATGTTGTCTGGAGACAATAGGATACAGTCTAAAGCTGACATGTAAAAATTTCTAGTGAGACATTATACTTCACTCAGGGTCAGATGTGGTATACACACCCATAATCCCGGTACTCAGGAGGCTGAAGCAGGAGAATTGCTGTGAATTTGAGGATAGTTTGGGGTAATTCTGAGTTCAAGGCCAACCTGAAACCCTGTCTCCAAAAGACAAAAAAAACCAAAAAAAAAAAAAAAACCTTCACAATACAATATAATTTTGGATAGAAAAAGATATTACCCACATGAAGAAGTAAATGTATCTGTAGAATCAATATAACTATTTAGGTATTTGCATAGGTTCTAAAATATTGCCTGCTTTCATGTATGAAGTAGCAAAGTCACAAAATGCGACCCATCCAGTGACAATTAAATAAATGAATTTTGGAAGATAAGTGCTCTGCCATCTAGCTATTAGATAAAGAGTTGAAAATTTTGTTAAAGGCATTAAAATTTAAATTAGTTTTATTTGATGTTAAAGGAACAAGCAGTGGTATTTTCACTGTTGTAAATAACATCAATGTGTTATTACCCACAGTTTATTAACTTAAAAAAACTAATATTAAAGGAATTTAGCCAGGAAAATATAAAACATTTTAAAAATTTGGAACTTAATTGCAATTAATTTATAATAGTTATTCTCAATATAATCAATTATCTATGATCATCAGACTCCTCTTTAACTAAAGGTAGTGACTGCCATGGGCGATATACTAAGACAAAACCTTTCCTGAATAGGCACTTTGTACTTGAACAGTGATTGCATATGTGTCAGTTTATTTAGTAGGAAACTTCCATGCTTGATTTTACACAGGCTCAAATCACTATTGAGGTAGATACTACTTTTACCTCTTTGAGGAAATGTAAACCTGGCAAATATAAGTAAGTTACCCGGGGTAACACAGTGAGGATTGGTGCGGGATTCCAGAATCATGAAACCTGGTCCTCACACTCACACAACAGGTGTCCTGAGTTAAGTACGGAACTGTGTGTGCGTGTGTGTGTGTGTGTGTGTGTGCGCAATCACAAGTGTATGTGTATTATCTCATATAAGACTCAAATATGTAAAAACCAGCAGTACTACCACATAGAAAACTAACAGACTCAGGGGTAGCGCTCTCTCTCTCTCTCTCTCTCTCTCTCTATATATATATATATATATATATATATACACACACACACATATATATACACAAATATATATTAAAATATATAAAGTTATTTTTAAAATAATTGTGACTAAAACACATATATACATAGGTGATAAGTGTACATATAGAGATACAGAGAATTGTGAAATTTTAACCACTACAGATATTAATAAATTGGTGTTTAACTTTTCCTTCATTGTGTATTATTTTGGATTATTTTTTTCTTTTGGAAACTATACAACACTTTGCTCTAGATTGTTTTGGAAGGGTAGTTAACTTATTTAGAAAACATGTCCATTTGGAAATATGTATTAATAGTTCAGTATGTTTATCAAACACTGTTGGATAGAATTTTTCTTCAGGAGATAATTTATGCCAAGATTATTCACTAAAACATTAAATATATTATGAAAACAACCAAACTAGAAATAGGGATTTTGCTAAATAAATTTGGTAAATCAAATGCAATGTGGTTATTGAATTACTTTTGTGGAACATATTAGATAATGTTAAAGAGTATATGATATAACATTCCATTAAAAAGTAACTTATAGATTATATATAAAATATAGTTTTTCTTTTTAACATTTTGACAGTAGAAACAGAAATTGCTTTGATATATGAACAAAAAAGAAACAACAACTTTGCAGCAGTGCAGAAGAATCACATAATTCTGGAATAAAATCCAATCTAAAATGTGAAAGGGACACTTCATGATCTACTGAGTGTGATTCAGTCATTATATGTTTAAAGTAAATACTCAATTTATACTATTTAACATGTTGTAATGGCAGGAAATAAAATAAGTGGAATTGGATGATATAGTATGGAATAATGTAGGCATTTAAGCACATAAGTCATGATTTGATTTATATTTACTTAAATATTCAGCTCATCTTCTGCAGAGGGAAGTGAAGAATTGCACAGTTGATTCCGCTTACGCAAGTGCTATGTCTCAAAGTCTGGGAAAAGGAAATGGCAGTGAAGATGCAATGAGATTTCAAGAAATTGTTTTGGAACACATCAACAACATTGAGAAAAGAATCCAGAACATTTCAGATGCAGAAGACAAGTTTATAGGTTCAGAACACTTCCAAAATTTCAGTGTGACAACTGATCAAAGATTTAATGATGCTTTTCTGCAGCTAAGTACCTTAGTTTCCTCAGTCCAAGAGCATCGGAGCACAGTAGAAGAAATCTCCAAGTCCTTAATAAGTCTGAATACAACCTTGCTTGATTTGCAGCTCAATATAGAAACGTTGAATAAAAAAGTCCAAGAGACTACATTGAAGCAACAAGAGGTAAGAGCTTTAGTACAGCAAGGTCACTTTCTGGAATTAAGTCCATCCAGATTCTGTCTCCACAGGCAGTCTAGGAAAGCAAAATACGCAAGCCCTATTTCAACACCGTGCTATTTACCCTGACTCATCTGGTAATCTGTGTGAAAGGTTTCAGGTGCTTTTATGTAGTGCTTTTTTTTCAGATTCCTAGCAAAAAGGGCAATTGTTTTTCAATGGATGTAGAGTTCTTTAAGGTGTTTTAGTTTTATATATACCATTATAGTGCCGTCTTAGACTGTTACAGTTACTTTAGCATATATGTACAAGTAATCACCTTATATTTGTGAATTTCACAATAGAACCAGTATTTCTTCACCAAAGGAATGGAAATATACATGACTACAGAATTCTACATGACTATTACACGAAATATACAGAAATTACATGACTATCTTACAAAATTGAACTTTATTTTGTTATTCTTAAGAGTTATGACTGTTCTTATACATACAAATAGCTAAAATTAAAGAATTAAATTTTGAATAACATGTATGTATAACCATCCTAAGATTATAGCATGATAGTAATATATTATTACAATATTATCATAATAGGATAATGTGCACAATAAAGTTTCTGTTTCTATTAAGACTATGAAAACCATTGCCATTGAGAATCACAGCAAAGGAGAAGTTTTAGCAAAATCAAAATGCAAAATGAGCAAATATTCCCTTATATTGCTACCAAGTAGAGCAAGACTTACTCTAGCTCAGTTTTCAGTAAAATTTCTTTGTAATGGACCAGAAGGAAGCACTTTAGGCTTTGGGGACCATACATTTCTGTCATATATACATTTAGCATGAAAGCATCAAGCATATACAATATGTACAGAAATGAAAAATGTTTTGATACAACCATCATTTATTTATAGAAAGTCTCTGAGTTGAAATTGGAATAGCTGTAACTCTGTGACTTCTGTTCTACAGCATTGTGTACCAGTTCTGATTAAGATCTGATTTACCTTGCACTTAAGGGAAAGAAATTAAGAAACAAATCATGTGTTTTAAGTTGTATCATTGGTTGAGTAATTATGTTTGTTTTTCAATGAATGGAAAATAAATAACAAATATTCCATTACCCATGTGAAAAATAATCATATGATAAAATATGTAGGGTCTATTTCCATCATTAGTTAAGTGATCCCCGTATCATTGGAGTAAATCTATTTGGATAGATCCATTCTTTAAAAAGTTATTTTTTTATAAAAACATCAGTAAAACAGTGATTTTCAAGCTGACAAGCAAAAATACACCTCTAAAGTTATCAAAGCATATGAAAACCAATGGGATTATTGCCTAAAAGTGGATTAAACAAGTTAATGAATCCTTCATTTTTATAGTTTTTGAATTTCAGTCATTTAAAACTTTGGAATCTTTACCTCTTTGTCATTTTAAGTTGTTCCGAGATATGGCATCATTATATAACCATGATGATTTTGTTGGAAAACTCATCTCAACA
>PVJX010009336.1:45081-61641 GCA_004027295.1 Dolichotis patagonum | reverse complement strand
GTATAGAGGGCCTTGAAATACTAACAGAGAGAAACACAGGCAGAGTAGATCAGGAGATAGGGTCCATTGAGCTGCTCTATATAGGGAGGCAGTGGGACCCAAAACAAGCAGTGCACCCCATGGGAGTGAAAGGGGAGGAATTGTCTAAAAAAGGGAGGCAGAGGATACTGTTAATGGGGTAACAAGATTTAAAATTTACTTTATTCTCACCACTCTGCTTGGATGGATTATGTGTTGTTCCAGTTTGTCTACTTATACTAGACTTGAGGACATGATCAGCTATCCCAAAAATAAGAGGCCATATTATGGTAATCACCCCTAATTTTCCTATCAACTTAATCTGAAGCCCTTTATAACTTATACTGTCTTATTATGGCTGATCATATTTGAATCTGGTTTGTTAGATTGCTACTTTGTATTGACTGATTTTATTTAAATCTGTTGTGATGGATAGCATCAAGTCTAAGAGTATAGGCAACTACACTGAAGATGATAAGATTCACTAAGATACCCACTCTGGTTTGATTATTACTTGCTTTTGAAGTCTTATAATGTCTCAAATGCTTTGTTTTTATTAATGTTGTTATATACTGCTGAGACACCATGGTAACCATTGTAGATCACCTTGTATTGCGGTTTTATGTGACTTTTCTGCCCTATGCTTTTCTAGGAATTGTTTTATCTTGTTTTGTTTTGTTTTTCCTGCTAATACAGAAATGATAGATATACATGTAGAGACTCATGCATGTGTAGAGCTTATAAACAGTTTACGAGAACCAACTATATAACACATGTTGAAATAAACAACTACTTTGAAGAAAAAGAGACACTACAATACCCAGTGTTGATTCCATAATGTCATGACGTGAAGTCCAGCAAAACTATCACTTTTTGTTCAAAGTGTTCTTAGCTTGCTTTGCCTTGTTTAAGTTCAACACACATTAAGGTATGGACAGCTGTTTTGAGGAGAATGAGAGACACTATGACAGCCATGCATGGCTTCCCTAATGTCTGGGCTTGAAGACCTGTAATGCCCTCCTCGTCCTGCTCAGATCAATTCCATACTAGGTTGTTTCATGTGAATTCCCTATGTGTGACAATATGGACAATTATTTGGAAGAAAACAAGAGTCAATATGATAGAGAGTGAATATCTCCAGTTGTCTAGCTTTGAAATTTATGTGTTACATTGCTTTCTTGTGATCCGCTTTGCTCTGTTTTCTTGTGTTTAATTCTACCCTATTGATATAATTGCATGTATATTTGAGTGGGTAAGATGAATGACCATATTGCTGTTTTTGTCAGATCATGGAGCAGAACTGTTAACAGTCTCACTGTTTGAATGTCTACTTTACATGTTTTAACTTTGTAATTTGAACAACTATTTCCAAGAAGTCAGTATGTAATTTGTCAAGTAATAATTTCTTAGGTTTTATTGTTGTTGTACTGTTCCTTTTTTCCTTGGAATACTGTATTGTCGCTACCCTTTATTCTGTTTTATTTTTTTTCATTATTTTTCCCTTTAAATAAAATTATAAAAAAAAAAGTAGAACAACTGTGAGTTGAACATTCATAAGTCAGGAACTGTCATTAATTATTTCACATCATTTGTTATCTTTTCTATTTGTTCATTATCTTTGTGATTACTTTAAATATATTACTTTAAATATAGTAATGCTGTACATATTACAAATATTTTCCTCCAGTGTGTGGCTTATTTCTCCTAGCATATTTCAAAATTTTATTTATGTGTCAGACTTTTTTCAGGTTTTTTGGATCAATTTGCCTCTTTTTGTGCCACTATGCAACCCTAGTCTTTACCAAATTGCCAGTATTGACAACTGGCAACTTCGTGTTTCTCAAGTTCTTTGGTGTTGTAGTCCCTAATTTAGACACACATTTTAGAATTAGTGTGACAAGTTTCATAAAGAACACTAATGAAATTGTCACTTAAATTATGTTGACTTTGTAAATTAATTTTCAGAAAATTTTCTCCTCAGTGCTTTTCTATCTATACTGTTATCCTAATTGTATGAATTTTAACTAGCCTTCAATAATATTTATGTATTTAAAATGAGACTATTGCATGTATTGATCCAGCTTTGATAATTTATATGTTTCTAGGAATATGTCCATTTCCTCTGTGTTATTGAACTTGTGAGAGTAAAGAATTTTGAAGTATATACTGATGATCTGTATTTCCATAGGTTCTGTAGTGATTTCATGCGTTTCATTCCTTATTGCATGAATTTGAGTTTTTTCTTTCCTTTTTAAATAAGATTTGCTAAAGGCTTATCAATTTTATTTATTCTTTCAAAGGACCAGCTCTTTGATTCATTGATTCTTTGTAGTGTTTTCTTTGTCTCTATTGCATTGATTTCTGCTCTGATCTTTATAATTTCTACCCTTCAAATCATTAGATTCGGGCTGGACTTGCTCTACTTTTTCTAGATGTTCGAGTATCTAGCATCGTAGCATCAGGTTGTTTATTTGTATTCATTCTGTTTTCCTGATGTGGAAATTCAATGCAATGAGTTTCCATCTGAGGACTGCTTCTATTGCATCTCACAGGTTCTGATAAGTTGTATATTTATTTTAATTTACTTATGGATAGTGTTTAATGTCTTCTTTAGTTTCCTCAATGACATATTGATCATTCAGGAGTATATTATTTAATTTACATGTGTTTATGGAGTTTCTGAAGTTTCTTTTGTCATCAATTTCTAGTTTCATGGCACTATGATCAGATAATATGCATGAGATAATTTTGATTCTTTTACATTTATTTAAACATTTTCTGTGGGCTATTATATTGCTTGTTTTAGAACATTTATCATGTGAAGTTGAGAAGAATGTATATTCTGATGTTATTGGGTGGAACACTGTGTATGTGTCTACTAAGTCCTTTTGTTCACATGTTTGATTCAGTTCTGTTATTTCTTTGCTGATTTTCTATTTGATCTGTCTGTTTGTGTAAATGGGGTGTTAAGGTCTCCTGTTATAATTGTGGTATTGCTTATTTTACTTTTCATTTCTATTAAAATTTGTTTTATGTAGCTGGGTACTCCCAAATTTGGTACATATATATTCAGGATTTTTATCACTTCCTCTTCAAGTTCTCCCCTAACTACTATATAGTGACCTTCTTTATCTCTTCTGATCATTCTTGATTGGAAGTTTACACTGTCTGCAAACAAATAGCTAACTCTACTGTTTTGGGGGTTCCTGTTGCATGAAGTATTGTCTTCCATCCTTTAAATTTCAGTCTATGAGTTTTCTTTTGGGGTAGATGGGTTTCTTGTATAAAGCATATGGTTGAATGTTATTTCTTGATCCATTCTTCCAGTCTTGTTTCTTTTAATTGGTGAATTGAGGCCATTTACATTAATGGTTATAACTGATATATATTTTCTCATTTTATCTTGTCATCTTTCTGGTCTTTGCTCTTTATCTTTTCCCTTTAATTGTTTTCTTGCTTAGTGGTTTCTTTTTCTGCTGGTGTTCTTGGGGTCATTATTTTTATGTCTATCTAGAATATCTTTCAGTATTCTTTGCAGGGTTGGTTTGCTAGTCATGAAGTGCCTCTGCTGTTCTTTTTCATGGAGATATCTATGACATCAATTTTGAAGGATGCTCCATCAATTTTGAAGGACAGTTTTGTAGGGCACATCAATCTGGGTTGGAAGTCATTTTCCTTTAGGTCTTGAAATACTTCACTCCATGCTCTTCTTGATTACATTATTTCTGTTGAGAAATCTGTTGTGATTCTTAGCTTTCCTTAGCTATTAGCTTTCCTTTGTAGGTAAACTGTCTCTTTTATCTAACATATTTTAATATTCTGTTCTTATGTTGAATTTCTGGAATGTAGATTATTATATAGCTGGGTATAGATTTATTTTGGTTATGGCTAATTGGAATTTGATATGCTTAACTTATCTGTAGGTCAGTTTCTTTTCCCATGTTTGGGAAATTTTTGACTATTACTCTTGTAAAGAGTCTTTTTACATAATTTGTGTTGTCAACTTTTTCATTTACACCAATTAATCTTATATTGTTTCTCTTTGCATCATCTCACAACATTGAATTGTTATTTTCTGATACTTTGTTATTTTTAAAAGACATTTCCTTTCTTGTTCACTAGCTGCAATCTTGTCATCTAGGTCTGAAAATCTGTCTTCACATTTATTTAGGCAGTCTTGCTAGCTCTCAATGGAATTTTTTATTTCATGGATATCTCCTTGAATATGTTTATGCATTCTATTGTTTTCTTATGTTGCTCATTGAAGGTTCCCATCTTTTTAAAATCTTCTTTTATTTTAAAGAGAATAAAACAAATCAAAACAGAACAAAGCAAATAAGAATAGACCAATGCAAGCAACACAGGACTTCAAAACAAGACAACAGGAAATCAACAGTGGCTACCATAATGTCTCTTGTTTTCTTCAAAATAGTTGTCCATATCTTCACACACAACCATATCAAACATAACAAAATAGTATAAAACCAATCAAACAAATGAAAGAATTATAGGACTTCAACCAGTTAATAGAAAATGAACAATGGTTTCTATAATGTCTCATTTTCTTCAAAACAGTTGTCCATACTATCACACATAATAAAATCAAATAAAACACAACAGAATAAAACTGATTAAACAAATGAATGAAAACATTATAGGACTTCAAGACAAGATAATGGGAAACCAACCATGAATACCATAATACATCCCATTATGTTCAAAATAGGTGCCCATACCATCGGGACACAGTAAAATCTAACAAAACAAGACAGAACAAAACCAAGCCTAACAAAATTGTGAAAACAATACAAGAGTTTAAGCCAAGACAGTAAGAAATTAACAGTGTCACTACCTTCTCCTCCCAGGTGTTTCCTCCCCTATCACTTTTATAATATACATTGTGCTTTTTTGATCCCTCTAAGTTCTTCTGTTTTTTTTATGCTAGGGTTCACCCATATGAGTTCAAATTGTTTCACCCATGAACATGATTGCCAGTTGCATCCATTTACCTACAATAGCCTCAAGATTATTCTACTTTATAGTTGGGTAGCTTTCCATGGTATGAAAATACTGTATCTTTCTTATCCATTCTGTGGTTGATAGGCAAGTTACTCTTGCTTTTTTTCTGATCTCCTGTTGTATGGAACAATTGTTTTCTCTCCTTCAATTTTCAGTCTATAAATTTCCTTTCAAGGTAAATGTGTTTCTTTTTAAAAAATTTTTTTTATTAATTTGAAGGCAGTAAAATACAACAGAATGGGATGGGATAAAGCCAACTAAGACAGTGTAGTGAAATTGGTACAGAACTTCACAGCATGTTACCGGAATAACAGTAATAGCTGCAATAGTATATCTTGTTATCTTTACAATAGTTGTTCTTTCAATCAGGTATAGCAAAATCAAAGGCAATACAGAATATTATAGAACTTATCAAAACAGAATATTGAATACAGCAATACCATTAATCAAGACAAAGCAAAATGGCGATAAAAATATTGGCCTTCAAGGTGATGGTAGAAGGAAATCCCCCTTATTTGCTGTGTTACATATGGTCAGCCTCCCAAGAGATGCTCAGATCTCTGGCTCCCACTTGCTAATAATGGCAGGCAGGAGGAGGGAATGGGATGTTTGATTCTCAGCCAGTGTGCCAGTAGACTCACAGCTTCTTTCCAGGTCAGCAGTCTGGTTCCTCAGCTTCCCAGTGCCCTAAGTTCCAAATGGCATGAATCTCATGAGATGCTGTTGCTTCTCACTCTGGGGTGGCCGCTGCTTGCCACACCACAGCCACTTACCAGGGTGGCAGCCTGGTTGCTCAGTTTCCCAGTGCCCTAAGTTCCAACATGGTGTGGATCTCATGAGACGCTGTTGCTTCTTGCCCTGAGGTGGTCATGTCTTGCCAGACCACAGCCACTTACCAGGGTGGCCAGGTTTCCATCTTTTTGCAGTGCTCTTCAATTTTTTAAACTATATCTTTTTTTAGATGTGTTTAGCATTTCTTTTATTACATGCATCAATTTTTTTTACCTGAGAGATTATTTCTGATTTGAATTCCTTCACAGCTTCATGTAGATGTTTCTTTACATCAGTTGCTATCATTTCTGGTTTCAGGTTTATAGCTTTCACTTTGTTCTATATCCTTTCTCCTAGGTTTGTTTGGGATGGGATGGAGATTTGAGATTGCATTTTGCTCTTTTGCTTTGTCATTTTCCTGTATTCCCTTGGGCAAGCCTAATGCAAGGTCTCAGTTGCTTCCTGGGTTGAAGATATCTATCCATATTGTAGGGAGTTTCCCCAGTTGAGTGGGGTTTTTAGGCAGGCCTTATCAAGTCCCTAGTGGCACTCAAAAGCTACTCAAAGGGGGGAAATATGCCTGGCAGACCTTCAGCACAACTCATGTGGCACTCTGAAACTCCCCCAGCTGCTTGAGGATGTTGGAGAGGACTTTACCATGTGCTAAATGGCATACGAAGGCTGAACAGCTAGATGGAGTATGCTCTGCAGGCCTTCAGCTCATGCCACACATCACAACAAAGCTCCTCAGCTGTTTGATTACACTGGCTGGGGATCTATCAGGTTCCAAGCTAGGTGCCAAGCTTACATGGCTAGGTGGAGTTCACTGTGCAGGCTTTCAGGTCATGCCACTCAGTTTAGGCAGTTCCCCTGCCAGCTGGGATTGCTGGGTGGGGCCCTGCCAAGACCTGAGTGACATACCACAGGCCCCTGACCCTTTGGGGACACTGGATGGGGTCCTTCCAGGTTCCAAGCATGGTGCTGAGTTTACATGGCTATGTGGAGATCACTGTGCAAGCCTTTAGTTTGCACCACTCAAAGTAGGTTGTTCCCCTGAAAAAGGTTACTTTTTCCCCACAGCCCCACCAGCATTTGATATTGCTTCATTTCTTGATAATAACCATTCTTTCAGAGGTGAAGTGGAATCTCAGTGTTGTTTTAATTTGCATTTCTCAAATGCCCAGTGATGTTGACCATTTCCTGCTTCTAAAAATTGTATTTCTTGTATTTCTGCTTCTGAAAAGTGTGTATTAATCTGAGAAGCCCATTTCTGGATTGGATCTTTAAATATGGGAGGACTGAAACAGATCTGCATCTGCCTGCCAGACACTGCCACCAGAAGTCTGCTTCCTGTGTTCACCCAGAACAGGCAGAGAGAGCAAGTAGATTGACCTCCGCCTGCTGGATGCCACCAGCAGAAGGCTCCTTCATGGCCATCATGACCAGAGAGAGCCTACAGGTCAACCTCTACCTGCCAGCTGCCACCACCAGAATGCTTCTTCCTGCAGGCTGCCAGCATGGGCAGAGATTGCCAGCAGACCCACCTCTGCCTTCTGGCCACTGCCACCAGAAGCAGTTCTGCTTCCTGTGGCCAGCAGGATTAGGAACACACAGCCAAGTAAATCCAGCCAAGGGGGCAGCCAACTGGGAAGTGCCTGAGGCCCACAACCAGCTTGTTGGGAGGAACCCAAAAGAATGTCAAGACAAAGGAGTACAAGGCAATCTCAAACCTCTAGCCTACGCAGACCAAGTCTGGGAGATACAGTCATGGAAGAAAATAGAAGTCAAACACCTGAGAAAATAGCAACTGAGGTAAAGAAATGACTTCATGAGATTGTAAAATCAACCAAATCGGAAATAATGTCTCAGGTAAAAGAAGAAATCACAAATACAATGAAAGAAATGCTCAGCACATCTAAGAAGATATAGACAAAAAAGAGGAGCATAGGAAAATGATGGAAACATTGAATGAAGAGTATAGAAAGGAATTACAATGCATGAAACAGATTCAAAGAGAGATCAAGGAAATTAAAAAGTCAATCAAAATCTGGCAAAACCACTTAAAAGAGACTGAAGAGACTTTTAAACCTTGAAGGTATGATTGCAGCTAATGATTGTGAAAGGAAAGATCTCTTAAAAATAACAAGGGATCAGGAATAACAGTTCAACAACTGCAAGATGATGCAAAGAAGCATAATTTAAGAGTGATAAGTATAGTGAAGAATCAGGGGTCAATACAAGTGAAATAAAAAGACTATTTACAGAAGTAATAGCAGAAAACTTCCCAAATATTGGAAAAAGATCTGGCACACAGATAAGTGAGGCATACAAAACTCCAAGTAGCCAAAACCAAAGTAAATCTACACCCAGACATATAATAATCAAGATCCCAGAAATTCAGCACAAGAACAGAATATTAAAAGCTGTGAGAGAAAAGAAACAGATCATCTATAAAGGTAAGCCAATCAGAATTACTAATCAACTAATCAACACAAACCATCAAGTCAAGAAGAATTTGGAGTGAAGTGTTTCAACCCCTGAAAGAAAACAACTTCCAATCCAGATTGATCCACCCTGCAAAACTATCTTTCAAAATTGATGGAAAAACAAGATACTTCCATGATAAAGGACAACTGAAGGAAATCACAACCACCAAACCAACCCTACACAGAGAGCTAAAGAATATTCTAGACAGAGATAAAGATGACCATGGTTCCAGGAACAGCAGCAGAGTAGGATCACCAAACAAGGCAAGCAATTTAATGAAGGGGAAAACTGGAGGGCCATCAGCAGGAGAGCATGGCAGAGACAAACCAATATATGCTGGTTGTAAACATTAATATAGATGGCCTCAATTCACCAAAAAGAAACACACACAGAGTGTAACAAGAAACAAGATCCACTAATATACTATATAAAAGAAACACATTTAACTGCAAAGGAAATTCATAGACCAAAAATCAAAGAAGAAAACAAAAAATGTTTCATGTGACAGGAGACCAGAAAAAAGCAAAGGTAATTTGCCCATTAACCACAGAATGGATAAGAAAGATACGGTATTTTCATGCAATGGAAAGACACCCAGCTATAAAGTAGAATACTCTTGAGGCTCTTGTAGGTAAATGGATGCAATTGGAGATCATCTTGATGAGTAAAATAGTTTGAACTCATACAGGTGAACTCTAGCATAAACAACAGGAGTTAATGGAACCCAAAAATCAAAATAATTATTGTAAAAGTGATAGGGGAGGAAACACCTGGGAGGGGAAGGTGGTAACTACTGTTAATTTTTTTATTGTCTTGTCTTGAACTCTTGTGTTGTTTCCATGATTTTGTTAGGCTTGGCTTTGTTTTGTCTTGTTTTGTTGGATTTTACTTTGTCTCATGGTATGAGCAGCTGTTTTGAACATAATGGGATGTGTTATGGTCATCACAGTCACTTTCCCATTATCTTGCTTTGAAGTCTAATAATTCTTTCATTGGTTTAATTAATTTTATTGTTTTGTTTGATTTTATTATGTGTGATGCTATGAACAGCTATTTTGAAGAAAATGAGACATTAGGATAGCCATCGCTGATGTCCTATCATCTTATTTTGAAGTTCTATCATACTTTTTTTGGTTTTGATTGGTTCTATTCTGTTGTGTTTTATTTGATTTTATTATGTGTGATAGTTTGGACAATTTTTTTTGAAAAAGATGAGATATTCAAGCAATAATTTTCATTTTCTGTTATCTGGTTTTAAAGTCCTATAAACTTTCATTCTTTTGTTTGTTTTTATACTATTTTGTTATGTTTGATATTATTGTGGGTGAAGGTATGGTCAACTATTAAAATAAAATAAGAGACATTATGGTAGCCATTGTTGATATCTTGTTGTCTTATTCTGAAGTCCTTTGTTGCTTGCATCATTCTGTTCTGATTTGTTTTGCTTTGTTTTATTTTGCTTTCTTCTCTTTAAAATACAAAAATAAATCTGAGAGGATTGATTGTTTCATGTAGGACCTCGGTCTTTTGCTTTATTATGTGTGTTGCTATCATTTTAGCGTCCTGGTGGGTGGTTTTTTAATTGTTCCACCTCATTGCTTCCTGATGAGGAAGAAGTCTGGGGTTACATCTTGTTTGTCTTTTCTTTCTTTCTTTCTTTCTTTCTTGGTTTAATTTTTATGTTGGTGCTGTAAATTGATTGCAGCAAATAGTTTTAGTGATAGTGTTTAGGACCTTTAGAAAATTACTCCTTTGTCAGAGCTGTCTTTCAGGGTTTGGGTTTTGAGTCTATTGCAAGGTCCTATCTCTCCTATGTATTGGGTATGAGAAGGTGCTGCCTACTTGTCCCAGTCCCTGGTTTTCTGGCATAAAGGTTTTTTTATTTTTTATTTTTTGGTGACCTTTAGGCAATCTCAGTCTTGGTGTACAGAAGAAGAGTTGATTGGAATAATTATTTCACCTTGGCTAAAATAGTATGACTAGCAAGAAAAATGAAATCATATATAGTGTAGAAAATGGAAAACTGTGGTAACTATTAATTTGCCACCCTTATTCATATTAACTAGATTTTTGGTTATATTTGAAATATCTAAAACAAATCAGAATTGTATACAGTAAATAAATCTCAATATGGCTACGTTTACCCTCTGGGGAGAAAATTTAACAGAGTTTAGGACAAAAAATAGAGAAGTAGGAAAAGAAAAAAGATTAGAAGCAAGGCTAAAGCAGAAAGAAAGAGTTATATAAACTTTAGGAAAATTATGAAGAAGGCAGGCAAGAAAGTGAGCAAGAATAAAAACAAAAACAGAATAGAATAATAACATAAAACCAAGAACCAACAATCAAAAAACAACCCCAAACCATCAAAAACAAGAATAGAAAGAAAAAAGTAAAACCAAGGGAAAATGAAAAAAAAATTATGGCCATTCAGGGTATGTCTCTGTTGCCACTAGTAGACAATTTGAGCATACAGAATCCAGATCAGAGTTGATTGATCTCAGCAAGGCTGCAGTAGCTTTACAATGGGTAGTGGATAATTCCAGGAAACTTGCACTCTTTGTTCCACTGATCTTGAGGCTTGTTTCTGGCTGTGAGGCTGTAACACAATTATTCTAAATCTGTCACACTCCTTCTGCCAGCTTGAACTTTGCTCCATGAACTTCTGCGGACTTGTACTCAGCAGACTTACCTTGATACTGGGAGCTGCTAGATGGAGTCAACCATCAGATGTTCCAAATAATAAGCTGAGTTGGATCCTCTCTAACATGGTTACCACCCAAGTGCTTTGTATTGGAGGAAGTCTGAACCTGAATAACTCATCAGCCACTGCAGTCTGCTGCACTGACTCCTCTGTTGTGTAGATGCATTTCTCTGCAGAGGCCTCTGGTGTTGCCAGTAGTCACTTTGCATCTGTAGATCCAAGCAGCCCCTCCCATGAAGAGAGTCAGGGCTCCACCAGGAAAGCAATGCCTGACACTTCCTTCTTTGCTGAACTTTATTTGCTATCCCTGTAGGCTTCAGTTCTCACTTCAGATCCTTCCTAGGCCCCAAGGACCCATTTTCCTTCTTGCTCTATTCCTCACTTTGCTGTATTCCAGTGTCTGGAGGCCAAATCTCAGTGAGGCTCTTTATCTGCTGCTCACCACTCGCCCATATTTCTGAAAATCATTTTTCTTTTTTCTTTGAAAGGAACAAAATTTATCATAATTTACTTAGAAGTGGTTTTCTTTGAACTTTTCTTTCTCTAATTTCAAAAACATTAAATTATGACTTTCTGTTGTTATCAGTTTAAGAAAAGTCTAACCTATTTTCTATTTTCAAATATTACTTCTGCTTATTATTTCAATATTCTCCTGAGACTCCAGTTACACCTATGTTAGGATTCTTATTGTGTTCCATATGTCTAGTTTTCTTCTTCTTCGTATTTTCCATTTTCTCTTTTTCTATTTTCCTTAAATAGCTCTCTGGTGCCTTATTTTTGTACACATTTATTGCTGTGTTCATTCTGATTTTAGATTCTATTCTGAAATGTTTTTGCTTTTTTCCTCTACTTCCCAGGGCCAGTCACCTTTTTATACATTTTTCCTTTCTGTTGCCATCTTATTTATTTTTAAAATTCTGACTTTTTTCAGTCTTTCATAACTTCAGTAATTTTTTAATTTTCTTTATTCTCATTTTAAAGCATTATGTTATTGTTCTACTTATGACTTTACTTTTTTCTGTGAGTGTGTATGTAGGATCACTGTTCTGCTTTTTTTTTATTTCCTTTTTTCTTATAAAAACTTCCTTTACCTTGATCAAAGGATTACTTGGGTTTTAAGCAAATTGAATTTTATTATACTTTTAGTAGTGACAGTTATCCAACATAGCACATCTACCTCTATTTTGTTAGAGCAGGTTTGAAAAAGTTTTAACATAAAGGGTCAGACAGTAAATATTTTACACTTTGCTAGCATATCTCTTCTCCTGCTCTCCTATTGGGTCCTGACCTAGATACCCAATCTCCCAAATGAGTGTACAGCTGAGGTTTAAATAAAATGTGATAAGTTATATAATTTTAGGGCTCCAGGAAGGTCAAAACTCTTTAGTTGAGCTTGAGATTCCAAAGGCTAAGACAAAGACTTCTCTGGATCAGCCCACTTTTATTGGGACCATGAACAAATGGCAGAAAACTGAGGAAAGCACAGGCAATGAGCAGGACCTTGGATGTCACTTCAAGGATGTCTCCAAGTAATGAATCAAATCAATTCAGTAGCACTGTCTTATCATGAAGACATGGCAGGAGTGAGACTGAAGGAGTAATTCCTGTAGCTGCAGTCTCTATCTACTTAATTGATGTGTGATTCAAGTGCCTGCAGCTATGGCCTTATCTTGCTCTTTGAAGTATCTCTGGCCTCCCAGGCCACTACAGGCCTCAGCCAGGACCAGTGATTCATAGAAGTTCACTTACTATGAATCAGCTCCTGTCACCAGGCAAAGGGCCAACGCCTAGGACAGAATCACAGATAAATATAGAAAGCCAATTAGTTATTTTAAATCCTGCTCAGAGCCGCTGGGTAGTGGTCTCCAACACTTCCCTCTTCTTTGCATCTATCGTTTCTTTTTCTTCTTCTTTTCCCTTTTTCCCTAAGTCTTCCTGTTTTTTCTTTTTCTTCTTTTTTCCCAAACCCTTTCCCATTTCATTCTCTCCTTTCCCCCATTCTTTTCTTATTGAACTATAGAAGAGATCACAGTTCACATTTCATTGTTGAGCTGTGGTTCACTAACCTTAAACAGAGTGCATTAAGCAAGTCCACATAGATTTATAATACTAAGAGCATTAAATTGTCCCTTTCACTATTTTCAGTGATCAAAATGTGACAGTATTTTTAGATATGTGATTCACATGTGACCCTCCTCTACTGTGATATGAGTCTACTCTTTTTTTTTTTTTGCAGAAAAGATAGCATGCTTTATTTTACATAAAAGAAAGCCATTTCTGAACACCAACATGATACCATTAAGGGTTTACAACTGATGAAGAAAACAAATCCTGTATTCTGACTGCCTTTCTACTGCGATTTCCCATGCCACAATACAACAGACTCCTTTTATTAAAAGGAAGACTAAAAAGAAAGACAAGGCTTAAACATTATGGAAGTTTGTGTGCTCACATTAGAGATGTTGCAGGATTCTTGCATCTGAATGATGGCCTCCAGTTTGCATATGCTTGTTGTTTTCTTTGCTGACATCTGCACACCTCCTGTGCTTGGCCTGACTTCTTCCCAGTTCACTTTAATCTAAGAGCCAGCTCTGCACAAGAGTAGCAACACCCTGCCTTGGCTGCACCTTTTTGCACCATGGCTTTTGTAATGCCGAGTCTACTCTTTTCAAATCACTAGTTATCTATCACTGTATATCCTTTCAGTGTATGTCATTTTCAATGCTAATGATGTTTTCAGTATAAGATTTTGTCTTGGATAATTGAATTTATTTGTGTCAGAAGTTAATATGACCCAGTCTGTTCCAATACAATTACAGTAATGCTCACTACAGTCTTTCTTCACTGTACACTGAAAACCTTTCCAATGTGGTTTTAGATGGCTCTGTTACACTTTCCAGAAGGTTATTACTCAACATTTTAAATTTGTCAAATTCTCAGGGCTAAGAGAAGACTACCAATGCTCTCCACATCCTCTCATGCAAAATCTGACCCCATGTAGATCATGTAGATTTCAGTGATTTTTTTACTGCCTCCTTATATTTTGAAATTTTTAGTATATCTTATTACTTATTTTGTTAGTTTTTGTTTAGTCTGTTCTTGTTTTTTATTTATTTATTTTTGAAACAAGTTCTTCCTATATATTTAGTGAAGGTTGGCCTTGTGTCTACTGTGTAACCCAGGTTGGCTTCAAACTCATGATTGTCTTGCCTCAGACACCTGATTGCTGAGTTTACAGGAATGCACTGCCACTTCTGGTTTCTTTTTGTGTTTTTATGCAGTTTTAAGGGAGATTTATTAAGCATACCTCGAGTTAAAAATCTTCTAAAAATCCCACTCTTTGACTTGCTTTTTTTTTAAACTAGGAACTGAACTCAGAATATTGAGCTTGCCAGGCAAGTGCCTATGCCACTGAGCTGCTGTATCCCCAGCCCCCTGACTTACTTTTAAAAAATCTTGTTCCTGTAATACAGAAGAGACAACATGGGGAGTAATAGAAAACTATTGTTCTAGTGCAGGCAAGAGAGGAGGTTGGCAAAGTGATAATGCAGTACAAGTTGAGAGAGGTATTCAAATTTTAGAATTCCTCTTGATTCTCTTGTTGCTTATGCAGGATCCCACTCCAGGTATTCTGTTTCCCTGGGAATTTGTTCTGTGATTCTTTTGGCTGATGGTCTCTCTTAGATTTTGACTTATTTTTTTGTTGTTGCTGCTGTTGACTTCCTATAACCCAAGTCTGGCTATAAGAATCTATCAAACTATGAGAATGAAGAGGTGATAGGATACAGAGGGGATTCTCAGGTGTAAACCTCAATTGCAAAGGCAGAAAGGCTCTTGATTTCCTGCTGAGACAACGGCAGTCTCTTTGGCTGGGTTTGTGTGTCTTCCAAACTTCTAGTGGAAAACTGTGCTTTCCCATTTACTCTTTCTTGTACTTTCCAGAATCAGGAACACCTGCTACATTTTAAGCTTTACTTTGAGAATACTTAAATAGAAAAATCTGCTCTGAACCTTTTGAATTCTATTCCCAAACTTGGTGCTGAGACTTAGACAAAGCTTTATTTTTAATGGAAGTCTGAGCTGAGAATCTCACTTGAATTGTGGATCCCAGGACAAATTTGGCCAGAAAAGACAAATATCTCCAAGTTGGATATGGAGGGGAAAGGAACTCTATGTCACTATGCTCCAAGAGTTTCTTCCTGAAAATCTTTCTGTTCTCAATATCTTTACAATTGTAAGAACCCAATTAATCTTTTTTTAGCATTTTAAAAAAAATTTAATTAAAGAGAAAGAACAAAACAAAACAAAAAAGAATAAAGGGTAGCAATGCTACAGTATTCCAAGGAAAAAAGTAAAAGAACAACAACAAAAAATCCTAAGAAATTATTACTTGACAAATTACATACTGACTTCTTGAAAATAGTTGTTCAAATTACAAAGTTAAAACATGTAAATTAGACATTCAAACAGTGACACTGTTAACAGTTCTGCTCCACGATCTGACAAAAAGAGCAATATGGTCATCCATCTTACCCACTCAAATATACATGCAATTATATCAAAGGGTAGAATTAAACACAACAAAACAGAACAAAGCGGATCACAAGAAAGCAATGTAAGAGACATAAATCACAAAACCAGACAATCGGAGATATTCACTATCATACTGACTCTTGTTCTCTTCCAAATAGTTGTCCATATTGTCACATACAGGGAATTCACATGAAACAACATAGTATGGAATTGATCTGAGCAGGACGAGGAGAGCATTTCATGTCTTCAAGACCAGACATTAGGGAAGCCAAGAATGGCTGTCATAGTATCTCTCATTCTCCTCAAAACAGCTGTCCATACCTTCATATGTGTTGAACCTAAGCAAGACAAAGCAAGCTAAAATCACTTTGAACAAAAAGTGATAGTTTTGCTGGATTTCACATCATGAGGTTATGGAATCAGCACTGGGTATTATAGTGTCTCTTTTTCTTCAAAGTAGCTGTTTGAACATATGTTATATAGTTGGTTCTCGTAAACTGTTTATAAGCTCTACACATGCATGAGTCTCTAAATGTATATCTATCCTTTCTGTATTAGAGGGAAAAACAAAAAAAGCAAGATAAAACAAAACAATTCCTAGAAAAGCATGAAGCAAAAAAAGTCATATAAAACAGCAATACAAGGTGATCTACAATGGTTACCATGATGTCTCAGCAGTATATAACAACATTAATAAAAACGAAGCATTGGAGACATTATAAGACTTCAAAAGCAAGTAATAATCAAACCAGAGTGGGTATCTTAGTGAATCTTGTCATCTTCAGTGTAGTTGTCTATACTCTTAGACTTGATGCTATCAATCATAACAGCGTTAAATAAAATCAGTCAATACAGAGTAGCAATCTAACAAACCAGATTCAAATAAGATCAGTCATAATAAGACAGTATAAGTTATAAAGGGCTTCAGATTAAGTTGATAGGAAATTAGGGATGATTACCATAATATGTCCTCTTATTTTTGGGATAGCTGACCATGTCCTCAAGTCTAGTGTAAGTAGACAAACTGGAAC
>PVJX010009336.1:33167-44981 GCA_004027295.1 Dolichotis patagonum | reverse complement strand
CCATTAACAATATTCTCTGCCTCGCTTTTTTAGACAATTCCTCCCCTTTCACTCCCATGGGGTGCACTGCTTGTTTTGGGTCCCACTGCCTCCCTATATAGAGCATCTCAATGGACCCTATCTCCTGATCTACTCTGCCTGTGTTTCTCTCTGTTAAAATTTCAAGGCCATCTATACTAGGGATTGTAGCCAATCTTCTCTGCCTTATTTCTGCTATTCTGTTTTTCTGCCATTGGTTGTCTATATCTCTGTTCTACTGCACTATTTGCCTTGTTCACTGAGGCCTCTCTGCCACTGTCCCTGAAATGCTCATATTCTTGTTCTCTCTCCCTAGAATGTCCTTCAGTATTTTTTGTAGGGTTGCACTGCTGGTCACAAATTCTCCTAGTTCCTCTTTGTCATGGAAGCATCTTTTTTCTCCATTAATTTCTAGAGAGAGTTTTTCAGGATACATCAATCTGGGATGGAGATTGTTCTCCTTCAGCACTTGAATTGCTTCACTCCAAGCTCTTCTTGATCTGATGGTCTGTTTTGAGAAGTCTGCCATGATTTTGATGGGTTTTCCTTTATACATGATCTGTTTCTTTTCTCTGATGGCTTCTAATATTCTGTTCTTATATTGAATTTCTGGGATCTTGATTATTATGTCTCTGGGTGTAGCTCTGTTTGGATTCTAGGTGGCTGGAGTTCTGTATGCTTCATACCTCTGCATATCATT
The DNA here is from genome assembly GCA_004027295.1 of Dolichotis patagonum. Taxonomy (NCBI): domain Eukaryota; kingdom Metazoa; phylum Chordata; class Mammalia; order Rodentia; family Caviidae; genus Dolichotis; species Dolichotis patagonum. The sequence continues at coordinate 44,263 of PVJX010009336.1, read as the reverse complement.
TCTTTTTTCTATGCTTGGGAAATTTTCCTTAATAATTTCTGTGAGTAGCCATTGTAATTCCTCTGTTTTGATTCCTGCTTCTTCATTCACATACTTTATTCTTAAGTTATAGATCCTCTTGTCATCTTCCAGTCTTTGCATCTTTACTGCTTGCTCCCTTGTTATTTTTAAGAGATCTTCCCTTTCATGACCCCACATTGCAAGCCTGTGTTCAATTTTTGATAGTCTGTCTTTGGTTTCTTTCAAGCAGTTTTGCCAGCTTTCTATGGAGTTTTTAGTTTCCTGATTATCTCTTTGAATCTGTTTCATGAATTCTAGGTTTATTCCGTATTCTTCATTAAATTTTTCTCGCCTTTTGTGTTCTTCCATTCTTTTGTCTGTGTCTTCTTGAGAGGTGCCCAGCCCTTCTTTTATTAATCTACTTATCTCTTGTTTAATTTGACTTAATATTTCAGTTTTGGTCCTGCTTACGAGGTCCTGAAGATATCTCTTTATGTCGCTAACGCTATGTTTGATGTTGCATGCTTGCTGCCCGCAATCTCTTTTGTATTTACTTCTACTGGATCAATGTTCTCAGGGTTGGGGGCTGGGGTTTTTTTCTTATTTCTCCCTTTTGTCATGTTTTTGGTTCCTTCCATACAAGTGTACAGTGTAATTCCCAGATTCTTTTCTTGTTGGTTAAGGCTCCTTTAGCGGGTGCAGGCTAGGAGATTTTGCCCTCTTCAGTCAGTTATCAGAGATTAAAGTTCAGGCACAGACAGTGTGAGCTGGATCCTCCGCTCGGGTCCAGTCAACCTTTGCAGGCCTTCACTGCATCAGTCTGTGCCGATCTCAGGGAATTAATTTGTAGTGACTCATTGGATCCCAGCCAAGGGTGTGTCCTAGTCCAAGCATATTCCACCAATCTGCTTGGCGAGGGGAGCCACCAACTGAAGCCACTTCCTTATGGAGTTAGGGCTGTCCTGCCCAAATCCAACATGTCTTACAGTCAGTTTCCCCTTTCCTGTGGGAGGGTTTTACTCCCATCACTCACCGCGTGTTGATGCTGGTCCCCAAGAACTGCTGGGCTCCCCGACCTCTGACTTCAGCATGGTTGTGGTGTGAATTCACGGTGTCTCTGGGTGGGTCGCGTGCAGGACTGGTCCAGGGGAGCTGCACACAGGGCTGTTCAGCTCCATGCTCCGGTGGCTCAAGCCAGTTGTTTTGGCGTCGATGGCTTTGTCTGGTCTCCAGCAGGGATTCAGGTGGCTCGAGGAGGGTGCTGTGATCTCTGATCTTAACTACTCTTACAGTGGCCCCAGGACCTCATATTCGAGTGCTTTTTTGCACTTTAGTTTCTTTGTGGGTTGTGAGAGTCCATCTCTCTGTTTGGGTCTCTCTCCAGGGTGTTTTATTCTGGCATTTAAGCTGTCTCTCTCAGAGAGGGTCTCTCTCCTGCTACCAGTCTGCCATCTTTGGACTCAACTCAATTAATCTTTATATATATATATATATATATATATATATATATATATTCTATACAATTGGTTAATATATTTCTATTATAGTAAATTTTCCAATTCATTGGTAAAACAATGAAGATTATAAAATAATAATTATACTTTTGAGAAGAAAGAACAATATTATATACTGGTTTTAGTTGATTGATTGACAGTTTGTAAACATAGGAAATGTATCTATTTTTCTGCTCCTGTTTGCAGCCTGTTAAAGGATGGGATATATAATATTTTAAAAGAAAAACTAGAGAAAAGAATATAGAATTAAAACTTGACCACTAAGCCAGTACATAGTTTCATGCATGCTTTTAGTGAATTTCTGCAGAAATTTATAGAAATAACAGATAGTAAACCTCAGTCCTTGGGATATTCTTCATGCTTTATGTAGATTAATTAAGGTTTATTTTAATAATATCTGTGAAAACCATGTTTTAGGCACTGGAAACTCATCAATAAAGGTAACCGTCTGCTCACTTCCAGGGTCTTGATTTAAGGCACAGTAGTTTACATTGTACCCATTTTGAGTCATTTTTTTTCCCCAGGTTTTTCACAGTTCAGTTCATCACTAGCAGGGTACATATGAATAATATTGGTCATGTTTAAGGCTGAGAGGTGCAGTGAGAGTACAGAGGCAACAAATTGGTGGCTTACAGTAAGAAGGAAAGAAGCAGCAAATCTCTGGCGTTTTGAACAATCTCTTGAACAAAAACTTAAGGGCCACAGCATCTGCTGCTTCCAAGAAAATCTACAAATGTAAATGTTCAGCCTGGATAGCAGTTCTCTCAGATCTGGACAGTTGCTCTGGGCATTACGAGGTTGACCCTCTGCTTCTCTTACTTGACTGTAGTGAGTATAGAGACAGAGTTTGCACTCATGTTCCAGAGTTGGCTTTAGAGTCTACATGACGCATACAAAACAGAACACTTTGACTCAGAAATTCTGGTTCTGATTCACTGGCAGGGTTTTGTTTAGATGCAACCTCAATAAGCTTTTAGCTGAATCATTTTCTAAACTTACGTTTAACAACTGATTTTCTAATAATAGTCCATTAATCATTTCAATGGCCTGAATAATCTATAACTCCATTGTAAACTGAATGATCTGTATATTTTGGTTCTTAACAAGAAAATTTATGGAAGCGAATATGAAGTTTTCTACTCTATCCTAGATAAATGAATTACCTTGGTGTTTTTCTTCTGTTAAGACCTCACTCTGCTATTCCTTCAGATGTAGCTAAAGTTGACAAAAAAAAGTCAAAGATCCAGTAAACATATGGTATTAAAGCCTAGAGAAACATTGTATAAAAAAGGAATTTGTTTAATTTTTAAAGTTTTAAATGTGAGAGCTTATTATGCATGCTTCTAAATGAATAGTGAATCCTCAGCAATGTTTTGAGCAACCTGGATAGCTTTTCCAAGGCCTTGGGCCATGTTCTTAAATCAACTGTTTATGGATTTCTTTTTATTTTCCAATTTTTTTTTTTCTTTTTTAGTATCGGGTATTGAACTCACGACCTGACCTAGTGCTTGCCAGGCAGGCACTTAGGCAGCTGAGCTAAATCTCTGGCTTAAATTAACTGTTAAAAGAGCCAGGTATTTTTTTCTAGTGAAGGGAAAAAATTTCTTCATTAAAAAAATGATTTATCTTCTTCATGCCTCATATCAAAGTACGGAATAAAATCTAAAATTCTAATGTTTCTCAATGTCCAAGTGGCTCAGAGTTTTTTCCAAGTATTATAAATACTTTCAAAGTGACAAGCTTATAAAAATTCTGTTCAACCTGTAATTATTTAGTGACTTACTGGAAAAAGGTCAACTTCATATTCATAATATTTAACTGTAATCTTAAATATAATATTGTATTTTTTCCCAACATAATGCATTTTATAAGAGTTCCTTATGAAACAATTTCACAACACTGGAATTTTAAAAAATTAACATTTCAAAATATTCTGTTTCTCCAATTGTTTTATCGTTGCCGAGGCTTTAAAAGAAACATGAAAGTATTCAAAATCCTTTTCCTCAGTGATCTGTGACTTTGAAAAAACCCAGCATTGCTGCTATAATGGAACTAGGGGCTTTCAGTCTGTCAGAGTGTCACCAATTCCTGCCAGAGTATGAAGCAAATGAGAGCTGTGTCCAGATTTGTCTGTAGACTGGTATCTGCAACAAAATAAATACTGAATATTTATAGAAAAAAAGTTTTGGAAACTTGGAAAACAATTCCTCTGGGATTGAATTCACATTTTCTCTACTTTGTCTATTTTAAAATTATGAAGTATAATGCATACATAATTCATTCAGAAAAACTGTTTTTACTGCTCCTTCTTGGAGTCTCATTGTAGCAATTCCTGTCACTTGGGTGTAAATCCATCACTCCTGACAGGTTCCCTAAGGCAAAAAGCCACATCATACCTGTGCTTGTACTTTTACTCCCTGGTCAGTGCCTGCACAAGAGTGAGAGAACAGTTGTGTGCAATAAATCAATCCCAAGTTTACATGCAGTTAGGGTAGCATGGTGATGAGAAAAAGGACAAGATTGTCATCTATCTATCATTTATCTATCTATCTTCCTATCTATCATCATCATCATCTATCTATCTAATCTATATGCTTCCTTATTTGTACCAGTCACTTGTCACTGTGCTGTCCCAACTATTTTCATTTTCTTCAACGGACCTATATTTTCCTACTAAAGTTCTCTTAAAAAATAGAGAAAGATGAACAAAGGTTCCCTGACTTTGGAAGCTTTGCCTTAAGGGATTTTCATAAATGGAATAGTTTTTGCTTTGTATTTTTAAATAATAGGAAATTTCTATTCTACTATTCATGTGTATTTTATTATAAACTTTATGTATAACATAATCCATCATTATATATTTTTATTATAAACACATCCCCTCCAAATCTTTAGTTATAGTAGATAATCTTTGCACATTCATTGTATTTATCCTATGAATAATTCTTATATTTTCTGACTCTGGAAAACATGGCAATAATATATATCTCTTCAACAACAGGACATTTGTAGGGAAAAAGTCATTTTTGAGCTGTGAAAACCTTGAATATCTTCCTATATAACAAGTCTGAGGCTTTGGCTGAGTTTGAATTTGTCCAGAAATGTAATTTTAAAATAAAATTAAAATGAATTTAATATATAAATTTAGATTATATTTACTGATTGAGCAATCAATATGAGGTTATTATCTTATTTGAAAGATGTAGAAAGTATTAGAAATATGAATAAGGAGAGGGAAAATCAGAAGTACTCTTTCTATTTGTATTTATTGCATGATTCATTTGCTTTTTACCCATTCATTCTTCACATCACCAAGCATGCAGGGAGCTTCTTCTGATTCATCAGGGAATACAGGCAAAAAATTGGCTTAGTGGAGTGTAATCCTAGAACAGAAGTCCAAGTCAGCCTGGGAGGGTGGAGGGCGGCCAAGACACTCTATAAGGAGAAATATTCACATGTTAGCAATTGGCGCACAAGAATTTGAGTTTGGCATAAAAAAATCACCACAAATCTGCTATTGAAGGTCTGCTAGGCTTGTTTATTGCAGCAAATAAAAGACAGAAAATTAAAAGTGTCTATCCTATGTGGTGATGTTATAAAAAGAAAATGGAATGCTGGGGAGCTTGAGAAGCCCACAGCGGAAGAGTCAAAGATATAGTAAAGCTGGACCTCTTTACAGCAGCAGTTCTAGCTACCATCTCTCAAACTCATGTATTTAATTTTTAGAGTTATAAATCCTGACTGGAAGAAGTCAAAACTAAAAAATATCCATGCATTGGCACATCCTGTAATATTTCTTGAAGATTTTGAAATAAACTAGCAGTTCATTACTATTTAATAGATGTCATTCCTACTGTGCAATGCCCAATCTTATTATCTGTTGTGGTATTCAGGGACAATTTGAGTAGAATGTTCTGGTAGTTCAAGGGTAAGTTTCAGGGAAACACTATTGGCTCTTTTTAATGGAGGAAAGGAGGCTTGTAATAACCAAAGAGAAATAGAAGTGGGGTAGCTCAGTGGTGCAATTATAATGAATTAAACTACATGAGCACATTTTATAAAATTTTTAGACAGTTTAAGGGTTTTTAATATGTCTTAGTAAATGAGTAACTCTTTTGATGAACAAGCAGGCTATATGTTTTGTGTTTTTTGCCAATTAGTGTGGTTTTTAATCTGTATACGTTATTATTAACTTTATAAGGTCTTAAATAAACAAATCTGATGCTAGTAAAATGAAAGAGGGGAAGAGGAAAGAGGAAAAATGTGTTGAAATATACCAATTGAAATGTACCAATTTTCTGCCATGAATGTAATCATTATGTTCTGAACACATGCACTAATAAAAGTAATAAAAAAGAAATGCAAATTAAAAAAAAGTTAAAAGGGAACACTGTTATTCAGTTAGTAAGCAACAGAGACCATGCATGAATTACCTTTCTCTCTTGCTTTTTTCATTGCAATTATTCCTTCTGAAATAAGATGGCTGTCACTCAGGAATCCTCTGGCCTGTAGTGAATTTCTACCCTGGGTTGATTTTAATATGTATTTGTTTTACATACTTGCTGAGTTTCAATTCAGGCATAAGTTTGTGAAGTGTGAAGGAAAGACTGGTAAATTTGGAAAATATTCTCTTTTTAGAGGCAGTAGAACTTGCCAGGGAACAGTTATACAAAGTAAAGGAGGAAAAGCAGTAGAATCCAGTTCTTCTAGGTTCAGAAAGCTATCCTTTTATAAATCAGCAGTGTATTAAAGAAAATGTTTTAAATTTCTGTTATTGTTCAAAACAGGGCAAAAGCTTCACTTGACAAAGCATTAAGTAATAGAATTTCAGGGTACACTGGAATACACCTACAATCCCAGCACTTGGGAGGCTGAGGCTATAAGATCACTGTCAGTATGAGGCCAGCCTGAACTACACAGTGAGACCCTGGGTCAAAAAAACAAAAAAAAGAATTTATTTTAATCTCTTGGTGGTATTCCAATATAACTCTTCTTTATTCCAAACCCACAGAATGAATTTTCCATATTTTCATTGCTATGAACAGACATATACAGTTTGATATTTCTGTGAAAAACTAATGTTTCATCCTTGAGTTTATGTGATTCTTGCAAATACAAAAACAGTTGCAATTATTGTGCTGGAAGTTCTCTTTTTCCATTAGCTTTTCAGAGTTTGCTTTTGTAGGCTTCTCTGATCATTGAATTCAAGGACAGTGACTCCAACCAAGGACAGTTACCAGCTGCAGTCTGAATGAGTTTAGCTGTCCTAACCCAGTCTTAACCCAGCACTGTGGATGTCAAGCGTTCCCTTCTGAAAATCTCACTGTTTACCTGGCAACCAGTTGAAGAGGAAATTGTAGGAATTGCATGGTATATATTTGTATAGTAATGCACTTAATATTAACTAAAGACTGATCATGATTTTTTTCTTAGTCTCAAATTCCTTTCCCAAGTGGCCCTATGTCTTTTGAATCCACCCTCATGGAGTAAAGGCTAATCATTAATTTGAGAAGCAACCACTGAGAGAGATCTTCTTGCTTTGTTCCTGACAAACTCATCAGCAATTCTTTCAGCTCACGGCAGAACTGGGGCTTTGTGACCATAGTCAAAGTACAAACCCTCATCTTCCTGTTTTTAGCTCTTATGTTGCTGCTGTTCTCCCAAATCTCCCCTAAGGTTTAAGTAGAACTTGGATAATGGAGTGCTAGGCTTGAAAGCTTCCTCGGAAATTATTTGGATACCCCTCATATGGCCAATGTGTCTGTGTATTTCTAAAGCACTAAATCCAATTTGGGGGACTCCAAATGAAAATTATTCTTTTCTGGTCCTGGTTGAGACTGACTCAGATGAAAGCTTACTCCACAGGGACATCTTGTTGAATCCTAGGTAACAATGCTTTTTACCACATAAAACTATGCCTTCAATTCATTTGTTTAGCATTTCTTTTAAAATTTAGGCTTGCTAGGCAAAGAATACAAAACCCTTCTGCCTTAGTTATGACAATAGGATAGTGATTCTTCAAAAGATATTTTTTCCTGTAAGAATAATTTTGGAAAAAACATACACAAAATAGCATTGGTTGACTGATTTTTTAATTTAAAGCTGAGATCAGATAAGGGAAATTTAGGTTAACACAAAATAGGGAACTAGATGTGGCTACGAAATTGATATATTCACTAAAGAAGGATGTTAATATGTTTTAGGATTTTCAGAGTAGATTTTCCCACAGTAATTTAGATTAAACTTTATAGACAAATGCCGAAGATAAATAAAATTCAAAAGGAAAGATAACCTTTTCATATTTCTGTGAGGAAAATGTAATATTTTTCATCAACAAAACATGTTACCCTTTTTCTTAATTTACCAATTTGGAGAAAAATACATTTCTCTCAAAGTCTAAGTGCCTCAGAGTAGTAGCTATGTAAGGTAAATTTAAATAAGTCATGGAAATGTTTTTAGAAGTTATTCTCTTGGGGAGAAGTACTAGGGATTGAATCCAGGGCCTTCACACTGAGTTATATCCCCAATCATTTTAAAAATTCTTTTGAGACAGGATCTTGCTAATTGGTTGAAATGCCCAGGCTGTTATTGAAGTTAAGATCCTCCTGCCTCTGCATTGAACAACATGCAAATATCTGACCTGTTTTGGGCATGAGGAGCTGGAAAGCCCATTAACAACCTAAAATCTCAAGAAAATTGCAGCTTTTTTCTAATGTGCTATCTGAACATTGCACATTATAATATTTCGTATCCATTTAAAGTGAATCTGTGCAGAATTCCAGAAGAGATGGTGTGTTTATCCTGTTGGAGGTCACATCCTGCTTTTATGCTAAGAGCTAAGATCAAGACACCTCACTCAGTTCAGAAGAAAATAATCCCAATGGTTAGGAAAGTAATGTGGTTCCTCCTTCACCTCCCTCAGCCTTTCCCCTCTGTTTTCATGACTTTCCTGCCCTCTTCCTGAAGTGAGATATTTGGCACTAAGCTCTATGAAAAAAGTAGAGTCCATATTCTTTCTACAAATTCATTTTTAAGTGTCGTACCAGTTAGAATTCCTAGCAGGAAAGAGACGAGTTACAAAAATTAATGAGAAAACATTGACAAAGTCTTTGTAAACAAAATAACTCTACAAAGTGGCCAAGACTGAGGGAACCAGTCAGGAGTAATGAAACAGTCAGATGTTGGTGAAGTCTTTAGCATCCTGAGGTCTAAAGCAAAAGGAAAGGTTGTAATTACTGAGATTCAGTGAGAATTGTAGCCCTGGATCTACAGTGGAGCTGAGGCATTAAATTGGGGATAGGGCCACTGCTAACTCGGCAAGGTCTCCTTCTACTTTCCTGTCTCCTACTGATATCTTGGACCGACTTGACCAACTAGAAATGGGAATGAAACAGAGCTTGGCTGAAGCAGCTTTGAAGTTTACCATCCTGGGCACAAAGTAGCACAGAGAAGAGTGTAGAATTGATCCAGAAGGGTAAACAATGTCCAGCACATGTCTAGCAATATATTAAATTTAGTATCATTTTTTCAAGTTAATTTTACTATTTAGGGGTATAGATTAGGAGCTGGTCATAGAGAGAACAGATTCGGATTTCAAGAAAGAATCTGCAGATTTTTTTCCCTGATAGTTCCAATATAACATTCTATTGTGTCTCTAAAGCACTCTTTTGTCCAAGTTCCTTGAAGAAGGAGTTTTCGAGTTCAAATGACTCTAAAGATTAGCATCTCCAGCTGCAAAGGGGATATAAAGTGGAAATCTCTGTCTTACTGAACATAGAGGACAGGCTGGCTGCATGAAAATATTTCTGAGGAAGGGATCCTTGTGTGGGTACAAAGTGCATGTGTATGTGTGTGTGTGTGTGTGTGTGTGTGTGTGTGTGTGTGTGTGTGTGTGTATTTAAACCATTGTGTGATTTTATATGGCTTGTGCCACTCTCAGATTCTATACTTGCATAGATTCTAAAGATTTCTTTCAACTTAACTCTAATATTCTTTTAATTTTCAAACCAATGACTTACATTCTTATGGATCAGCCTTATTTTACCTTTGATATTTTGATTCTCCATTATTGATTACCTGCATGAGTTTTAGATGTGTAGTTTTATTGTTTTTAGCTAAACTGATTGAATATTTGTTTATAGAGAAGCAGGATGCATAACAGTTAGACATATAGTCTCTAGAACTAGGTTGCTTGGGTTCAAATCTTGCTTTTGTCATTCACCTGCTATGTAAACAAGGATAAATTAGCTAACCTCTCTGGGCTCCAGTGCTCTCATTAGCAAAGAACAGGAGTGATAGCTACTGAGGAGGTTACCAGGAAGATTTGATGCCTATGAGACATTAGGATAGTAGCAGGCACTGAGTCAGTATTGAATAAATATTTATTTTATTCTGCCACTTTAGCAAAATATATTCTTTTTATTAAAAAATTATTTTAAAGAGGATAAAATAGAATAAAACCAATCAAAACAAACCAGTGTAAGAGATACAGGCCTAAGAATATTATGAAAGCAACCATAGTTACCATAATGCCTTCTGATGTCTTTAAAATAGATGCAGTTAACTTCAGACATAGTAAAAAATCAAACAGAACAAAATAGAGTAAAATAGAAACAATAAAAACACGATAATGAATGCAATAAAGGACCTCAAAGCAAGCCACCAGCAAATTCAAAATTCTTATCATAATATATCTTGCTATCTCTGAAATAGCTGCTCCTGCCATCGGATTTGACATAATCAAACAAAGCAAAAGAGAACAAAACCCAACCCAACAAAACAGTGGAAACAATATAGGACTTTCAAAACAAGACCATAGGGAATCAACAATGGCTGCAACCCTCAGAAGGAGAGCCCTCCTAGATGTCTCACTGTGTACCACTATTCCCTGAACCTATGATCAGACCACTGGCCCCAGACCTGTAGTTAGTGAAATGACAAAGTAGCAGAGGCATCCAATTGAATTTCTCCTCCATGGCTATCATCATAGACTATGTTTCTCTTCAAAAACCAGTCACTTATAGGTGGGGGGGGGCGTGGGATAGTACTTCTTTTTTTTTTTTTTTAATTTAAAAGAGAATAAAACAAAAGGGGGCAGTACAGAGCAGATCAGAACAGAACAACATAGGCAACACAGTACTTTACATTAAGTCAACTGGACATCAACAGTATCTAACACCATATCTCTTACTCTGCTATAGTTGTGCATAGTTTCAATTACAATAATATCAAACATAAAACAATAGTATAAAGCCATGCATAGAGTGAAAGAATTCCAGGGCTTTCTGAACCGAATAACAGAAAATGATCAATGGGTATTATAATATCTCATTTTTGATAAAAAAGAAAATATTTGTTTGAACTATCACACATATTCAAATTCTAATAAGACACAATGTGGTAGATAGAACCAACGGTAATAGAACAAAAAAAGCATGGTAGGACTTCTAAGAAGGATAATATTAAATCAGCAATAGCTGTCATAATGTTTTCTTCAAAACAGCTGTTCATATCATCATGTATGATATAGTCAAACAAAACAGGATAACACCATTCCAACTGATGATTTAAAACTTTGAAAGA